>NDXB01014724.1:2615-22352 GCA_002631895.1 Agapornis roseicollis
CCCCCCCCCCCCTCAAGGGAGGCTTAGCCATGTATGCTCAACCTGCCTGAGACAGCAGAAACTCTCCCTGAAGGAGATACACATTATGGCCATGCCAGTCAAAGGATTTCCTGTATCAGATACAGGAAAATCCACTTCACCATCCAGGGATTCTCCTGCTAGGATTTTCTGATGGCTGATAAGGGTGCTGAGTTTCTCTGCAGCACTGGTACGGTTCAGTGCTGAGTCAGCCGTGCACATGATGCTCACCCCTGGGGAACCAGACCTTCCTTGTTCTGTTCTCCATGGAAGGGCTTCCTGAGGAAAGGGGAAGCTGCTGCAGCAGCACTCTTTTGTGCAACATCATGAGCACAGCAGGTGCTAAAAATGAACAGCTCTATGTCACCATAGCATCTGGTTACCTCAATGTTAAATGTATTTCAACACTGCCTGCCTGCGATCCTTACATAAACTATAAGTGAGTGAATTCACTCCATTGTAATCCCAAGGAATCTATTTTGCTTTCAGGGAATGAGAAATGCTGGACTCATCCCAGTCTCCACAAACCTTCCATGGGGAATCTGGCCCACAATATCCGTGTCCCTTGTTACCTTTCTACAACAGCTCTTAGCCCAAAAACCAGCACCCCACACCAGTGACTTGGCATCACACCCCCAGCCTTGCTCACCAAACACCTAGAGCTGTGTAAGAGAAACCACTGCTCGTGCCAAGTCTCAAGCTGAAACAGTGACCTGAGCATTTTTTTGCCCTCACGTCTCTGATTCTGCAATACCAGAGTCATTAATGAAAGCATTTCACTATACATCATCATGGGAAAAGGTATGAGCAGCTTCCTCCTGTAGGAACAAGCAGGTACCTGGGCCTGGTACTAAGTAGGGTTTGAACAGGAGCTGTGACAGAGCACACCAGTTTCTAAACAGGTTTTCCCAAGTATTTCCAGTGGACAAATGGGTTGCAAGGCTGTCAGTGGAAGGAGACAGCTCCAGCAGTACAGGTTGGATACCCAAGACAGTAAAATTTCTTTAACTGATCTGTTTCCTCCCTTTGTGTTCCATTCCTGCCAGACTGGCCCTGTGATTGACATGCCAGTGCCTGCCAGCTTCAATGATATCACTCAAGACCCCAGCTTGGAGAACTACATCGGCTGGGTTTGGTATGAGAAAGAGGTGCTGCTCCCTCTCCGCTGGCTTCAGGACAACACGAGGGTGGTGCTCCGCTTCGGCAGTGCCCATTACTACTCCATTGTGGTACGTTGCATGGGAGATGGTCCCTGTGGTTCCAGAATTATGCTGCACTAAAACCTGTCTCATGGCTTGTTCAGCAGCTACACCCCTGCCTAGGTTTTATATCTTAACTCCTGTCTGTTTTCCTTCAGCCAAGGACTTGGCCCTGTTTCCAGGTCTCTCTTCTCTGATTCTCCAGTATCAGGACTAGTAACTAAAACATTTCCTTGCTGCAGGATCTGCCACTGTCATCTCAGTGACCCTTGCTTGTACATGACCCAGATCTAGCACCCAGCAAACGAAGGGCTGCTAAACCGAGCCCTCAAGGAGTAAGAGCCCAGAACAAGGTTCAGTGTTACTGGGAATCCCAACTGCCCTTTGCTGGGCTCCTTCTCTTTGCCCTTCTACGCTTGCCACAAAAACCCAATAACCTGCTTCTTGGGCTCAAGGGTGTCTTCTCTTGCAGTGGGTCAATGGAGTGCAAGTGGTGGAGCATGAAGGGGGCCACCTCCCTTTTGAAGCAGATATAAGCAGCATCATCCAGGACAGCCCAGGGATCCCCTGCCGCATCACTGTTGCACTCAACAACACTCTCACCCCTCATACTCTGCCTCCAGGGTCAATTCTATACATGAGTGACACAACAAGGTGAGTTACTTACTGTACTGCTGAGCTTATCCCAGGACTGAGAGAATGGGACTTGATTCAGCTGCTGGTTCACAAGACCTTCCAAGTACATTAGGAAAGCATGGGATTGTATTTATGCTGAAATTCATCAGTTGAGCAGGGAGGTGTTTAAGCTTTGCTGTTATGAGGAATCTGCACTGAGTTATTGCATCTGTTTTATACACAAGGAACTGAGATTAAGTGATTTGCCAAGTTGAATAAATGGCAGATTTGAGAAGCTGGAATTCAGCTGGAATATCCAAGTACCAGCTATCCTGAAAGACCAAACCTGTTCAGTGCATTAGATACTTGTTCACTGAGAGCTCCCTTCAGTGCAGCAGCAGCAGTACTGAAAGATAGATCCATCCTGCTGTAAAGACTATTTTACCCCAGCTAGCTTTTGTTATATGACAATTTACATTGCTAGCATCCATAGGCTGCCTTCAGTTCCTGTAATGAAACATAATGTATCCATTTCTCCTGTCTTCCTCACTCAGGTATCCCAAGAACTATTTTGTACAGAACATCAGGTTTGATTTCTTTAATTACGCTGGAATCCATCGCCCGGTTGTGCTTTACACCACTCCTTCTGTCTACATAGATGATATTACTGTAACAACGACTTCATCAGACAGTGTTGGTAGGTCCAAAACAATTGCAGCAGTTACCTGAGGCTCCAAATGGAGATGACAGGGGCAGCAGCAGAAAATGTACTGCAAAAGTCTGATTCAGTTTGTTTCATAGTGGCTTTCTCTTGAGGCTGAGCTCATCCATTGCGCAGCTCAGCAGCTGTGAGGATATAGTAAAGAGTTCAGAAGTGGTAAGAAGAGAATTACTTGCAAGAGACAACTGTTAAAGTGAAAGGATGATAGGTGTTTCTTGAAGTGGAATTTCTCTATAGAGGAAGGCTTCCTGCCATTAAAGCAGGATTATCACTGACAGAATTGTGTGATACACAAATCTTGCTGGATTGGGGATCTCAAGACAGACAGTCTTGAGACTTTACAGCCAATTCATGCCACTCCGTTGTTGTTCTGCACCTCCCTCTTTTAATGCTGCTCTGTGTGAAACCCCTCCAACATTTGCTGCATGTATTTTTCCTTTCACCGCAGTTTCTGATTGTCTTTTGTCTCCTTTGAACCAGCAATGGTGCAGTATCAGGTATCCGTTGTCGGCAGCACACTCTATTCCTTATCTCTGAATTTATATGACCAAGAGGGGAAAGTGGTTGCTACAGGCGATGGGCCAGCTGGAGAGCTAAAAGTCCTGAACCCAAACCTTTGGTGGCCTTACCTGATGCACGAGACCCCTGGATACCGCTACTCCTTAGAGGTAACGTGATGTGTCCTCCTTTCCATGTGCATTCACTGACTGCCTAATAGGGTTAAAGAATGGCCACATGGCCCATCTTCTGTACCCATCTTCTCACACGGGTGCTGTTCATGTAACCAGAGCGGCGTTGCTGGTTATGCAGTAATCAAGCCAAGCTCTGCCAGCTTCTGGATGCTGAAGTGAAAGGTCTGTTGGTGAGAAGGGCACGTGTGCTCTCAGACACTTGCCCTTCACGTTTAGGGCCCAGTCCATTCATTGCAACAGGAATGTTTAAGACAGAGGAGGGGAGGCTGTGAAAGCTGAGTGTCATGCTCTGCATGACAAAGTTCACTTTCAACAGCACAGGGATCAGTAGTGACAATTAGATACAGAAGCTGGGGCAGATGAGTTTCCAGGGGCTCAGGTCCGTATCTCTTGTGAGCAGATGACATTTCAGTCACTGCCTGGTGTCAAGGTGTGAGGGCAGAAGAGCTGTGCTGCTGCTGTGCTGCTGCCTTGCCTTGGGGGACAAAACAGCCCAGATGGGTAAGAGGAAAAGAAAGTGAATCTTTTGGAGTGAACAAGCTCCAGGAGGCTCATTCAGGACTCATTCTTCATCCCCCCCCAGCTTGGATTTCTGTTGTCTCTTTAGTCAAACCTTGCTCCATCGCTGAGGACCACAACAGGTGGCTGAAGCAGCAGTGAGGAGCAGGCTGGGGGAAGGATGGGAGGTCGAGGTAGCCGTTGTAGTGAAGGGGAGGGAGGACAGGGCATCCTTGCGGAGTCCATCACATCACTTGTGTTGTCTCCCTGGAACTCCAGGTGAAGATGCAGGCGCAGGTGAACGGGGCGATGCTGGAGGACGTGTACACGCTCCCGGTCGGCATCCGCACCGTGCACGTCACCAGCACGCAGTTCCTCATCAACGGCCGGCCCTTCTACTTCCATGGCGTGAACAAGCACGAGGACGCCGATGTAAGTGTGCGCCACGGGCACCTCGCGTCGTGCTGCTGAGGCGGCGGCCGCCCTCACCTCCCCTCACTGCTCAAAGGGGCTGCGTCCTCACAGCCATGGGTGAGGCGACACCGGCCCCGCTCCTGCCATGGCGGTAACACCGCTCGCATGGGCGAGCCGGGGTGCCCTGGCTGAGAAGTTAAACCAGGTCCCGGCCACGGCTTCCAGTCCCGAGCAGCCGTTCCCCACGGCGGGAATGCCGGGATACCGTCAGGAGGGGCGGGGGGGGAGCCGCGGGGCTGCGAGGCGCGGTCCGGCCACGGGATGGCGCCGCAGCAGCGCCACAGGCTCGGTTCCCGCCCTCGCCGCTCCCCTCAGGAGCGCTCTTCCCGCCCTGCCCGCCTCAGGGATGGGACCCGCGGTGGGGAGGGAAGGAGCAGCGGGGCGGGCATGGTGGGCAGCGGCAGTGCCCCTCTGACGGCAAACACTGCACGGGGAGCTGTGCCGTCAGCTGGAAACGGCACCCGGGGCTGGAGGGGCGCTGGGAGCGCGCAGCGGTGCCTGGCTGCCATGGCAGGAGCAGTGTGATGGGCTGCAATGTCTCCGTCCCTCCCCCAGATCCGTGGCAAAGGGCTGGACTGGCCCCTGGTTGTGAAGGACTTCAACCTGCTACGCTGGCTGGGGGCAAACTCCTTCCGCACCAGCCACTACCCCTACGCCGAGGAGATCATGGACCTGTGCGATGCCTATGGCATCGTGGTGATCGACGAGTGCCCGGCCGTGGGCATTAAACTGCCGTAAGAGAGTGCCCGAAAGACCCTTCCCCTTGGTTGTGAGTGCCTTCAAAAGCACCCCCCTCCCCTCCCACAGCGCCCGTTGTCCTGATAATGGAGGTACTTTGGTCTATGTGGCAATCAGCCCCTTGTGCCACGTGTGCCTGGTGCGGTTGGGCAAGCAGAGGACATTGTGCCACACTGCCATCACATCATCTGGATTAGTGAGCCCAAACCATGGCCCTGAACCGTGCAACAGGTGCTGGGGAGATAGGGCAGGAGCCATACCCAGCATCAAGGCTCAGTTGTGGTTCTACATCCCAGACACTTGAGTTTCCACAGGGAAGGGCAGAAGGGATGGGGTTTATATCCTCACCTCACCTGGTCTTGCTTCCTTTTGTCTTTCAGTGAGAGCTTTGGGAACAAGTCCTTGCAGCATCATCTGGTTGTGATGGAGGAGCTGATCCGCAGGGATAAGAACAGGCCATCCGTCGTGATGTGGTCAGTAGCCAACGAGCCAGCGTCGGAGCTGGCCCCAGCAGCTTATTACTTTAAGTAAGTGCATCTGCTTGTACAGAGAGGTGAGGCTTGGCTCTTGGCAGATGGAGCATCTTCTTCCTTGGGGGTGGCAGAGAGAAGTAGTAAAGAGAGGGCAAGCATTTCTTGGGAACCCCAAAGCAGTACCCACGGGTTGACAGTGCAACTGCTCACATGTTGAACTGATGCTCAGCATGACGTTAACAGTCTCAACCTGCTGCTTTGGAAAGACGTAAGGCTCTGCAGAATTAACAGGGGTCCATTTGGTTTGAGCTAAAGCAGACCTGCTGGGAACAGCATATTCCTTGTTACCAGTGGAAGACACGTGCTAAATTCTTAGAGTATTATAGAAGAGCTGTAAAATAACTGGCCTTTAATTCTAAAGACAAGGTTCTTCAGTTAGTGCTGGTTATTTGTTCTGCTGGGGAATCATGATGCCCCCTTCAAAGCCATTGCTTTGACTCTTCACAACTCTGCCCTCCTCCTCCCTGCTTTAAAGAGATTTAAGCTTTGGTTAGCCAAGAGTCACCTTTCTAATGGGACAGCAGACTGGCCCTAGTAGCTTTAAAGCTACTTAAAAAGTTACTTAAGTTACTTAAAGTAACCATGAAGTTTCATTCTTCACAATGACTCACCACTCTCCTGCAGTATCAAGGCAGCAGCACAACTTGACCCTCCCATTCACTCTCATCTCCCCATTCCTCTACTTCCCTCATTCAGGGTTCTCTCAAAGGCTGCCAGCCTTTAACTGCTCTGTCTGCTGTGGCCTTGTGCTTCAGCAGGAACAGAGCTGCTGAGGAGCTTCCCATTACCCTTCTTCTGGTTTTGTCTTCAAACTCACTGTCCCGTCTCCAACTCCTGAGCTGCCTGTGCCTGGTACACTTCCACTCTGGTCTTTCTTCAGGCAGGACAACAGCCGGCTTTGTGCTGTGATGTTTGTACTGCTACAGAATGGGCTACATTATAGGCACTTGATAGATGATCGCTAAGTATCCTCCAGTATTGAATTAACAGTACTCTGTCTGCTAAGTCAGACCTAGCTCCAAATGTCTGTGAGGGTGGAAGGACAGAGAGCTTGGGGAAATGGGGCTGTGCTTCTCCACGCTGTTGCTGAACTCTTGCTTTACTGTTTGCAAACAGGACAGTGATAGCTCACACTAAAGCTCTCGATCCCTCCAGACCAGTAACCTATGTGACAGAAGCTCATTACGCTCTTGATCATGGTGTAAGTTCCCTTCATTTTCTAGCCTTTTTCTTTTTTTAATTGATGCATTAAATTTCCTCCTCTTATCATTTCTATTACCCTCCTTTCCCCCCTTCCTCCCCAAGTTTACTGGAGATATTTAATAGGGAGAGGCAGAAGAGAACTTACGTTTTTGTTTCTAGTATAAAGCACCTTATCCTGTAGTTGTAGTCCAGCTGGGGAAAAAGAAATCTGTAAGAAAGAACAGTTCTTTGTCTTGAGTGAAGTGTACAGGATCAGAGCCCGGATTCCATTAACATTGTCATGCTTTGCACTTCTGTTGATTCCATTCACTTGCAATTAAACCAAAGCTTAAACCTCTTTAAAATGCTTAACAGGCCTTGTGGAAGTCTAAAGGAAGGCAGCTTTGCTTTAATTCCTGCTTTAAACTGCTCTAGATCTTCTTTGGCAGATGTCTATTAACATTGAATAATCTATAAGCTCTTCCAGCTTCATTATAAAAGTCTTAGAGCTGTATAAATATCCAAAAGGCACTTTTCTTGGATGCCTGTGCCTTAAGCTGGCCATAACATGAACCAAGGATCTTTAAAACACATAAATGTGTTTCTGGGGTCATTCCTATGTCATTTTTAATTGTTCCAAGATGGCTTTATAGTACTTGTCACTACTGTACAATGAACACCTCTAGCAGGCAAGTCTATAGGGATGTGATTCCACCACATGTCCCTGCTACAGGTTACACTTCCTATTTCTTTCAGGCTGTCCTGACATGGCTTCTTGTAGCTCCAAGAGCTCTCTTCCTCCCCACTCCAGGATGAAACCTGGTGGCCTTAGTATTGAAGGAGCCCAGCAGGGATCTGCTCTTAGATATTGCTGCTGCATCAGGCACACACATGCCAATTCCTGACATCCCATCCCCAGGAGCTTGTTCTGAATAGCTTAGGGACACAGGAAAACAAAAGCAAAGAATAGATCCCATACACTGATGTGATATTAGAACTTTTTTGCTTTTATTACAAAACATGTTAAGAGAACATTGAACAAGTTACATACAACATCACTTTATCTTTAGTGGGCTTTGTGCCCTTTTCATTGTACTGTCCATGTGGTAGAAATGGCATATAACTTGCAGAATGCTTAGTCCTAGTATTGCACCATTGATGCACAAATTTAGTTGCTAGTCAAAATATTTGACCACTAACTTGATAATCACATTCCAATACTCAAGAAGTACATCTACATGTACCAGCAAGCCAGAGACATCTTGGAAACTCAAAAACTTCTAACAAACCTGAGGATGAAATGGGTTGATCTTGTCTAGCTTTTTGCTTTGCCTTCCTAAGGCTGTAAGAAAAATGCCAAATTAGTATGTTATTAATAGTTATAATAACTGCTTTTTTCCAGGGAAAGGTTTTATGTCAGGAAGGCCTGAGTAATGGGGGGAAGATTTTATTCTACATGTAATAAAACTGGAATCCACTAAATGAACCAAAAGGAGGATTTAGCTTTACAAGTGAAGGTTGTCTACTTTGAGCTCTTTCATAAAACACTCTCACCCTTTTCTTTTTGATAGGCTCCTTATGTGGATGTAATCTGTGTAAATAGCTACTTCTCCTGGTATCATGACCCAGGCCATCTGGAGGTTATTCCACTACAACTCACAGCACAGTTTGAGAACTGGTATAAAACCTACCAAAAACCCATTATCCAGAGTGAATATGGAGCAGACTCAGTCCCTGGACTCCACAGTGTAAGTGTTATAGATGCTCAAGATGGAAAAAAGCACTGCTCTTCTTACAGGGGCAGCAAAGTTTAATTAGAAGAGGTGGGTACCAATGAGCCTGACTTAGCTTTGAGAGTTTACAAGCAGGATTGTAATCCTGCTCCACTGAAATCAATGAGCTGTGCAATAACAAAGATTAGATTCTACCTAGAGGAAAGTTTTTAGCTTTGACTAAAAGCACTGAGCACCAAAATCTGCACTTCAGCATTCACAGAAAATGCTTAGTTGGAAAACAGGACACTGGAGAGTGGACATTCACTTCATGAGGCTGTCCCACAGGGAAGGGGTGGCACTCCTACACCTATCACAAAGCACCAAGAAAAACCACAACTTCCCCCCCCCAGGCATCCCTGGCATTATGTTTGTACTGTGCTTCCCCTTGCAATCTCAGTAGTTGCTAATTGTCACAGTTAATGCAGCTGCAATGGAAAGACCAAGCAGTTGTGTTAAGGTTGTCTTGAGGAAGCCGGTCCCAAGCAAACAGAGAGTCAACATACAGAGCTTTTGCTCAGATTAACTGTTGCTTCATTCAAGGCCACCTCTGTTCCCTGGCTGTAGGATCCACCCCTGATGTTCAGTGAGGAGTATCAGAAAGCCATGCTAAGGGAGTACCATTCGATTTTTGACAAGAAGAGGAAAGAGTATGTGATTGGGGAGCTCATCTGGAACTTTGCAGACTTCATGACCAATCAAGGTAAGCTTATATTTATATTCTAACAAGCTTAAAATGGTTTATGACACATGAAGAATATTGTGCTATAGGGTGGGACAAAATGGCTCTCTGCTTATCAAGCTGGTTTCTGTGACAAAGCCAAGAGGGAAGGGTCCTGCCTGTACTTAATGCATCCTTCCTCCACATCTCAAGCTCCTAGGTGTCCCCTCGGCAGAGATGCTCCCCAAAACACGAGACAACATGCTAGGGCAGAATGCAAAGGAAGCTTGTGAGCAGACCCAGATTACTGCTATTTCTTGGCTGTCCTCAATTCAGAGCTTCAGTCAGCTGTTAGGGACATGTCTCACCTGCTTCATGTTTCATCTACAACTGCCCTTGGTAACAGAGCACCTTAAATAATGTACTATTAACTTGGTCGAGTTTTAGCACTAGGGGACCAGATACCATTCTGGTAGACTACTGTCTATCCTGACACTCCATCCCACTATTAACGTGCATTCACAAAGTATGGGGCATTACAGTGCAGGCACAGAGAAATTAAACAATTACAGCTCAGAAGGAGACCTAGTAAGAAGGAACTAGTTATGCATATGCCACCTGCAGTGAGTTAGGGTGGTGAACAGTCAATGCTAATTTCAGGCAGAGAAACACCGTAACAACCTGCAGAGCACCAAGGTAGGTATTAGAAAGCTCAGTCAGCACAGAGCAGCAATTAGAAAAGTGGTGTTTCAAATAGGATGGAGAAAACACAGACAAGTTCACATACACATAGGCAGTTCCAGGCTTTCTGCATGTTGCAGTTGTATTTTCTAGTTTCCCATGAGAAACAGGCAAAAAGGACACAGACACTACTAAAGACAGCACAGTCAAACAGCACTCAACGTTTTCACTGTCAAACTCAAGGTGGAATCAATGGCAGAAGGAATATCTGCTGTAAATACAATACTGATCAAGTTAATGGGCACACCTGAATTAACTGCCATTGGCTTACCAGTTATAACTACAATAAACTGCAGCTGCATTGCTCAGTTACACCATTACTCTTGCCAAGATAACACAAGTTACATCTGCCAGGTTCCCTGTTGTACCTGACTGTGAGGAAGAAAGTGCATACATCTCTTCCATTTAACCTGATTTAGTACATACACTGTAACAGTTCACAGCAGGGGATAAAAGCGTATTTTATGTATACTTGCTTAATTTGATAACTTCTCTATAGGGACCACACGTGTTTTGGGGAACAAAAAAGGAATATTTACCCGCCAGCGACAGCCCAAATCAGCTGCATTTGTTCTTAGAGAAAGATACTGGAAGATTGCAAATGAATCCAGCTGTCTTCCTCCTGTAATAAAATCCTCTAATAAAATCTCTTTCTAGAATGACATCAAAAGGTATAGTGGCTGAGTACTATGCTGAACTTGTCCATTAAATTTCTGTTTAAATAATATTTATGCCTGACTCAAGTCTTGCAAGTCTAATGCAATTTCTAGTCCACCTGAAGTAGTTACTATAACACAAAGCAGATCAGAAACACTACTTTCCTATACTTAACCATGCCTGTAGGCTTCCTCTTCCCAGGTAGTAAAATGATTATTCGGCGTTTCAAGGAGCTGAAGTTCAAGATCCTGACTGAGGTATCTGGTTATGGCAAAAAAAAAAAACCCATTACATGTATTACATGATACAAGTCAATGCTGAAGACTTAAATCCAAGTTACTCTAAGTGAACATCACATCCCTCCAACAGAAATGAGGGTCTCCAGTTATACTCCCCTAACAGTCATGCTACTTGGATCACAACAGGCTGTCTGCAGGATTACCAGAGAGCACTATATATATACACACATATATCTATCTTCCCTTGTGGAACAACATATGCAGCTGGCTGAGAAATTCTGGGAGTTCACAGCATTCAGGAACTGTACAAAGTACTACTGTGAGGATACCCAACATATTCCAATACAGGATGGAATTCACACTACAGCAGCAAGGTGGAATATGTTAGATAGGTACTACATCAACTGACCTTTACCTAAAACTATTCCTTTTACTCACAGTACCAGAGCAGCCATTAGTAGATGTGTTTTATCTTCCATCTTGGAAGGAGATCCTTCATGTTAAATTGTCACTATGTATTACAGTAACAGTAGTCTAGAGGGTAAGTTTGTTCTAATCCTTTTTGATACTAGCCTGAAGCCTTGTGGGGTAGGGCGAAGAGTAAATGAATGTGCACATGCTACATTAGACAGTAACGCAGTGTAGAAACACCTCTCACGCTGCCCAACAGGCTTCGAGGACCCTAAAGACCAGACTTTGGACTGCAATAGATGATGCCAATACTCAGAAAAGCTCAGAACATTCTGCAAACTTCTTATTGCAACACACCAGGGTTGTCCCAAGAGCAGCATCACCCACAGCAGAATGGCAGACTGCAGGCTGCCTGCTGCTTTCTGGAAGCTGGTACAACCATGTAGTTGTTTTATTCTGAAGCACAGATACTTTGTGAAACTGTTGCTGCCACTGTTCCTGCAACTGGCTCTTCTCCCAGATTCTCTTTCCTTTAGATGCAGTACACTAGAAACCAGCACCACTGTCCGCACGGCTACATGCAGAATAAGGACATACATGCGTACTGCAGGATTCAGAATGATTTTGTTTTTAAGGGGAAAGCAGCAGCATAATATCAGCACTCTCTACTGTGTTAGGTCTACACATTTTCTATATAATTAAAACTCCAGAACATAGAAGTCCATCCACAGTGTAAAGAAACTTGCTCAAACGTACCATGGGATAAGAGCAAATACCATACTTCAGCCCACAATGAAAGTCATTGTGACTTCTCGCTCTCTAGACATGATTTCCTTTAAATCACTTTCTTCCCCATTTCAACAGACGTGACACACCAACAGCTGCCACATCAGAACACAGATAAAGGTCTGACACGAACTCGTTACAAACTAGGGCTCAGATCCCTGTGGTTACACACAGGCCTTGCAGCTGCAGTAAGCACACACTTCAGTCTTAGCTCCTGCTTGTTCTCAAGAGCTCAGTGCAATCGGAATCCCAAGCCACCTATCCTATCCAACCCTTCCCAGCAGCTCCTCCCTCCCCAAGCCCAGAAGAACATACAGCAGTTTCCAGATACTTTGTCATCGTTTCGGGGCAGATGTAAAGCAGACCTACAGAACCAAGGAAAGCAGGAAGGGATAACAGTAACACACTCAACAGGGTGAGAGCTGCACATTGCTTAAACAACTGTAAACAGTTAATGCCTCAAGTCAATGCTGCTGACCCTTTACACACCCGTGTGCACACAACATTCAGCAAGACATGATGAAGCTGCAGGAACGCTCTGAACTGGCATTGCTGGGCATCCCAGTCCTTTAAATGTTCTGCTGCTAACAGACAGTATCTCTGAAAACAATCACAGCTTAGTACATGTCTACAAACAGAATTACAGTACTGACTTTAAAAACAGTTTCTAAGGCTCAGACTGAGTCCAAAAAGGCCTCCAATTGGGTTCATTCAAGCTCTTATGTTTGGAATGAATGCAGCATAAGAATGATTGCAGCAAGACATCCACAGGTAATTTCTACATTTATTCTTTTTTATACCAAAAAAAGTTATGTGCAACAAATAGAATTCATACATATTTACATTGGTTTACCTGTTAGCAAAATTGGATCCTAAACCTCCAATAGAGAATCTCTCAACCTGTATTGGTAAAAGGAACATCTGGCCAATGACTCCATTTTAAGGGATGTTTAATTTGGAGTTTAAAGCACTAGTAATAAATAGTCGATGGAACATACTATACAGAACAAACACCTAATATTTAGGCCATGCTTAATACAGTTTTATGGTAGCAGAATACTTCATCTTGTCTGGACCAGTTCTGTCCAGATCACATTTAAACGATGTTGGCAGGACCAAAGCTATTAGATTCCTTTAACTTCAGCCCATATAAATTAGGAGCATCAAGTGCTGCCCGAAGCACCTCACCCATCTTTTGGAACCATTGAGAGATCTGTACAGCAGAGACAAATGCATCCTATGGTATGCAGAAACCTAAGAAAGAGATTTGTTGTCACTGTAGATAGCGAAGGTGGTAGGGAATGTTTCATTGGCCTTAGCGTTGCAAACACTGGACAGTAAGAAAGTTCCAAGAACATTCATTTCCCAAATGAGTCTTGGAATGCTTTGTTGGCCTTAAGAGTAGCAAGTACCTTACAGTAAGAGGATTTCAGGAATGTTTCATTCCTAAGCAGGTTTTGGGATGAAGGTTTTTGCTTTTCCAATCCTCCACCCCACCATGGAACTTCTAAGAGCCAGCGAGGGGGAGGAGAAGGCCAAATTCAGAACCAGTTTGTATATTACAATTCCCCCCCATCCCCCCGCCGCCATTCTCTTTGAATGTTGAAACATAACCAGCAGCTGTAATGCCCTCCTGTCCTGCCAGCCCTGGTATCAGTTACTGGCCTTTCCCCTCAAGATTCCTCAGAATTTGCCTTCAGATTTGTAAGGGTCAAATTAATATCAACTATATGATGAACATTTGCCACAGCATTCGCTTTGGCTGGGGGCAGGCATGGGGGGAGTTGCATGAAGCACTCCTCTGATTTCCACCACATTAACTAATCATAACCTGAGCCATTTTACTGGAAGAAATATGCTGGTCCTATCATTGGAAGCAACAAGGAAAGAGTCAACTGGAAGCAGAAAGGTCCAGATTTCTACTGCTAACATTATTTTGCCCTTTATTCAGGCCAACTGCATTTCTGAAGCACAAGGGAGGAAGTAGAAGAGCTAGGGCCATTTCGAGCAAATCACTTCCAGTAAAAAGTAACTGCAAGAAAAGCACACAAGACAAGAGAGTTCACAATTAAGGATCAGATTGGCAAGTTCGTGCACAAAGTATAGATGCAAACTCTTCCAGAGACCAAACTTGGTTTCCATTTGATCCCTATGGCCACACAAACAAGGACTGCAGACACGACTGCACAAAATCTGGCCCTAAACAAGTTTACTAAGCAAACTGAATTAACAGCCTATGCCCACACAGACAAGCACAAGACACAGTGAAGTTAGTCAACACCTATACTTTCAGCTGATGGGGCTTTTCTCCTTTGCTTTTGGTGTGCTCTACACCCAGAAATAGGACCAAATAACCACTGCTATTTGTCTCCATTGCTGCTTGTTCTGAGGGATCAGCGCTGTGACTAACCACTGCAGGCAGCACGTGTTCACCTCTTCCTCAGATGAAAAAGATGCCTTAGAGTAGATCACAGGAATGCATCAAAATGAATCTATACAACGTATTAAACAGGGACAGAGCCTCAAGGCTTGTAAGAGAATGAAATAAAGCCTTGAAGGACCAGTGTTAACATCATTCACTCCCCTCATATCAAAGTTCAAGGCATTTGAGAGACAGAACTAAACATCAAGACAAGCTTTAACTATACTCTGGTCAATACAAAACGCATTTAATGAATTGTCTAAAACTTAGACAAGAGTGACAAGTAGTTTAGTGTTACATGCAACAGATGTTACTCATACCACAGAACTCTATACATAAAAGCAGTTTCCACCTACATCCTTGATACAAACCAGAAACTTACTTTAGTAATTTAAATAGCATTTTGTGACTTCAATATAAAAGGTCTACTTTTCTCTCTGTGGAACACTGCGTGTTTCACAGTCAAGTTTATCCTCAACAACTTAGTGTTTAGAATCCACCTAGCCAGACAACATAAGTGGCTCTCTGACATTCATGTTTAAGCAAAACCATCCTAAAATCAGTTAAGCTCATTCTTTAAATAAATGGGTACGCAGTTGGAGTTCTTCATATTTAGAAGCTGACAAGGGCAAAAAGCAGCACAGCACCAATTGCAGAAAGTAGCTGAACCGATACATTTTGGTGTCACAGAGTCTGAAACACAAGTACTTTACTTTCCCAAATTGCATCATCAACCTTCAATCACATTGATTTAAGTTAACTGAAACAATATTGCTACCACTTCTCAGTCTAAAAACTAAAACAGATCTCTTAATACTCTTCTATCCCCAGCAAGTTTGCCTGGGAATTGGTTGGTTTGTTCATTTTTAAAGCAAGGACACTTCTGCCTGCCAAGTTCAACACAAAGTATTTGGTTTAGGATTTTAAGACAGAAGGCACTTTTAACATTCAGCCTTGGAATACTGAGTGCAGAAACAACATTGATGATTTTGTTCCTTTGTTTAAATCTGCAGTTTAATTTTGTTTTATTCCCAGTTAGTTATTAGAAAGAGCAATGATAGCACTAGATCACATTTCATTTTCAGGAGCACGTTGACTTACTTATCTCACTAAACAGTGTGCCCTTCCAAGGGATCTTATGTATGTCAGGCCTAAAGTTCATTTCCCAATATAGCACAAACCAAAGATCCCAACGAAGATCAATTAAGGAACTGCTTCTTGGTTATCCTATTCAGTCAGTGGTTTCCACTGCAAATTGCAATTCTATACTGCAGCATTCATATAACATCAAACATTAGTAACACTGGCTGGCTGACCACAGGTTAAAAATGAAACAGCTCTGCATGGAAATTAAGTCCTTCCAAAGAAGGCTGGTACACCAACCCCCAATCTGCATGTCATATCTTTCTATTGGCCACATTAAGCTATTTCATTCTGTACAGAAATTAATGACGTTGTGGTTTAACAAATGTACTTCAGGTTTCAGCTTTAATTCCATTTCTTGTTACTGAAGATAAGGACAAAAAGGAATGGAACAAAACCCAACCATCATTCTCATGACAGCACTAGCAGCGAGTGCAGCAACTCAGTGTTCTACAGAGGTCACTTCTTCCATCACGTCAGTTGAGTATTAGCTGAACACTCTGACAGCTCCTAGGCTAGCAAAACTGATTGTACAGTGAGTTCTCCAGGGATGAAACCAGTATCTCTAGTTTTATTTACAGTATAAGTCCTAGTCAACTCTAAGTCCACCAGCTAAAAAAAGGAAAGGAATACACATACTGTAAACATGGCAACATTAAATATGGTAAATCCTAGTCTAGAATATTTAATGTCATGATCACATCTTGTTATACCTGAATTTATATACAGGATATTTTATAGCAAGTGTTATCCACTTCACAAGTGGAGGGGGGAAGAGAGTCTAGGTTTTGCTGTGGCTAAAACTCCTTCAAAGTAAAGTTAAAGCTTGTCTTTGATTGTATTAGAGCTTTCTTTCATAACCACATTGAAGATTAGCACAAAGGAAAAACAATTATCTAGGGCCCCTTCAAATTGATAATTAAAAATTCTGTTATGATTCTCTGGGAAAGTGTCTGATATGGAGAATAAAAAATTACTGCAAAATAAACTTAATGGAAGTTGGGTCTTCAGACTGTCAGTCAAGAGTTCAAACAGGCCTTAGTCCTGTTTGGGTTGGAGTTGCCGTTTCCAGGCCTCGTTCAAATAAACTAGTCGTTTGTAGTTGATGATAAAGAGAATGAAGTTCAGCAAGTATGTGAGGACGCAGACAATGCAAAATTCCTTCAGCACGAAGTACAGAATGTATGCCAAGTACAATGACCCTACTACAGACACTATGGAGGATGTCATGAGGATTAGAGCTGCTACTGCACTTGCTGTCATACCTGCAACAAGAGAGAGAAAGTTACTACCGTTGCTCTCATTCCCCCCCTTCCACACAGAGCAAAAAGCCGAAGCACTCTAATTCAAACTGAAGGCAAGTTGGTATTACATAGGAGTCTGTTTAAAACACCATGAGCTCAAGGTGGCTCCCAAATTGCTATTTGGAGGGGAGCTGCTAGGTTCTGTACGACAGTCCTTTGATAAGAAGTATGCGTATTAACCATGTTCCGTATGCCTGAGTTATGGGAAAGTTACAGGCTGGTGAAGTTATGTCTATCAACAGTTTTATAGCAGACCATATAGTTACAAAGAAATATGCAAATATTACATTTCATGCACTTTTTTGCCTGCTATCTCTATTACTCCTGCAAAACTTGTGAATTCCATTTTTATTTCCTCTCTTTTCTGTCAAACAAGACAATGCTAAATACACTGAAGTGAGAATACCCAGTGCAGCAACTGTCTTGATGCTCATCTTAATAGTATAACAGGAGAAAAATGCAATTGCTTTGGTTATCAGTTGGGGGTTTAAGCCCTTTGGACAGATGTGTCATTAGACTGGTGCTAAAAATGATAAAAGATCACATACATTTGTCTGGTCTCCTGCAGATTATACAGTGTGTAATACACTCAGCACCACAGAGCTTTCCTTTAGCCTCAAAACTGAATTAATACTTACCAAGTAGCATTTGTAGTATATAAAACACGAGTCCAAAAACACTGTTTGATTGATTTATTGCACTGTCCTTTCCAAAGATGGAACCCAACAGACCGAATCCTCGACCCCATCTGTAAAACAGTGAAACTCATTAACTCATATTCGGGTACCTCTTGCTTTACATCAGTATTTTCAGTTCATCCCTGTTGAGGAATCAAGAAAACCCCCAGAAGTTATTTGACACACCAGAAACTACCAAAATCACACGGCTGCAACTTCACCAAATGCCATGTCTGCTGCCTAGGGCTGGAGTTTAAAGCTCATTTATCAAATAAACACTTCCTTCCTCCAACGACAGCCTTAGCAGTTCTTTCCAGCACAGTAAGTTGGACACGTGCTCACTACACCACTGAGGGAAAATAGTACAACTCAGTAACTAGTTGTTACCACTCTAAATGCACTTCCCTAACTGGCCTCAGAGCAAGTAAAGCAGGGTATGTGTTTGCACTTTGCTGTTCCTGATCAGCCTAACACCTTAGGAGGAACCCAAATCTGTCAAGCTGGAGATGGTACCATCCAGGATTCACAGACCTCATGTGTCAGAGCCCTGGCACAGTGTGACATCTTCAACAAGTACCTTAACCACAAAGTGACTTTCAACTTTTTAGTGATAAGACAGAAAGTGACACAAGCCCTATGAAACTGCTGCAGCAGGAAGGGGATAAGAGATTAAAGGAGCAAATGTGCAAGAAACCATTAACTCTATGCCCTAAGGCAGATCACGCCATTATCTGTAAAAGCAATGCGAGGACTGTATTTATTAGTGCTCCAACATGCAACTGAGTTCATTTACAAGAGAACCTTACAGTATCTGTCAGCACATCTCTGGAGCACCAAGTTGAGTACTGCATAAAAGGCTGGGTTCACATTATCAGCTGGACTGTCACCTACCTATGTAAATAAAAGCACAATCCCTCCCTGCTGCTGGAGCAGCGAACACCAGCGTGCTACGCGTATGCTCACACAAGTGCCATTTCCAAATAGCTTCTTGTACTAGTTACAGGCACCAGCTCTAAACCAAGGCACAGCACAGGCTTGCTCTCTGCATGCTACAGGAATGTTGCTGATACACTTTGCCATACATCTGAGCCCAGTGAAAGGCTGCCACCACATTACAAGCAGTTTCCTCACATGAGCAAGGTAGCAGGCAGCACAATTTTAGACAGTATCCAAAACACTTCATGATCTCACAACCATTGGCAGAGCATTTTTCAAAACGTGTTCATGTTGATCATTTCAGTTCAACCTTAGTACTTGTCTGGAATTAACCATTGCACCCAAGTCTTGTGCTCTTCTCACCAAGAAACTGAGCAGAAACTTTACCCCTAGAAAGCACGTTTACTGCTTAAACAGTAAAAACCCAAACCTACTTCCAACCAGTTTGGTCTCAAATCTCATAAATGACTGAAGTGAAACCTCTGTGCAAATATAAAGCTTGAAGCCAGCACAGAGAAGACTGACACTGCTTTACCACAGGACAATGTCTCGTATCCCAGAGCCTCAAAGGCTCAGAAAGACCCCAAGTCAATTGCTGGGGTGAGCAGTGCTGTGTGGCCGCGCTCCCTGCAGTCACCCCAGTGGAAGTGTGGGGGCTACACAAGGCTGAATGCACATGCCCCCTCCGCTATATGATGGTGAACAGTCCTGCTTAGCATCTAGTGTAGTTTGTGGGTGAAGCAGCATCAAGGATGGACACCAAAGATCTGGGAAAGCAGCTGCAGAGATGCGAATGCAGCACTTGACAGCTAAGGGAGCCATGCTTCCAAGAGGGAGGGATTTCAAAGGAGACCAAACACCATGCAACAGCAGATAAGCAAACATCATAAATACGCAGGTTCCAAAGAATCTTCATTAGGACAAGACTTTCCTCCCACACTGAAGGTTGTGTGGATCCTCACTGAGAACTTGGATAAGATGGCCACAGCACATAACAACTGTCTCCTGTGTCCAGCTACCAAATGCAGTATTAAGGAGCCAAATACATTAAAGGCATCATTTTGCAGTGAAGGGTCTGTTTTTACTGTTTTCTATTACCACATGTATAGGTGCTTCAGGTTACTATCCACAGGTGCAATGTCTTGTTGTAGTCCCCAGGTGAGAATTCTCTGCAGGGTGACTTTAAACTCTACTTGAACACACTCAGGCTTTCCTTATTGAGAGACTAAACAGAAGAACACAAAGTGTTCTTTGACAACCATGCCAAGTGCAAGGTCCTACACCTGGGTCAGAGCAATCCCAGGCACAGCTACAGGTT
>NDXB01014725.1:8341-32328 GCA_002631895.1 Agapornis roseicollis
CTGTGATTTCATTTTTAGCTTCTGAAGTCAAGCTAGGAAATGCCAGTCTTGTTTCCCAGGGCACCTTAATACTGTTCCTTCAAGTTTCTTTACAGTACATGATTGAGGCAGGGACCCTGTGGAGAGAGTTGTAGGTACTCATTAATTAAAACTTGAATCAGAATGTCCACACACAAGTGAGATGGAAGAAAAGCTGAAAAGGAAACAGTAAACCTGCTATTTCCTAATATTTTAACCTAAATAAAGTTCCTTTTGTGTAGTTTGGTTTATGGGGTTTTTTGTGTCTGTGTGTGTTTTATTTTACTTATAAGGGGAAAATGTAAGATCTTTTCTGCAGAAATATACTGTTCATTTTCATGCATGCTGAACCTTCAATGCTGAGTCTTGACTGCTCAACCCAGTGTGTTGTGTACTTGTTCCACAAGCAGTAATGACAGATCAAACTGGTTTGCCTTTCTTCTGCATCCCACATGTGGAGTGCAAGTGACCTTTTTACAGTAGAGTGTGTTTAAAAGGTAGAGAAGAACCTTGGGAGGTTGTCCACTTTTGTGGGCAGCCTGATCAGGCTTCTGGCTTTCCCTTGCTCTGCCAAAGCTGATGTGTTCCTTGTAGTGACTGTGGGGATGTCCCCACTGATTTACTGGGTTGCTGGGCTTAGCTCTTAAAACATTTATGCTCAGATGCTGTTTGGGCTCTCTGCCATGATTTCTGCAAGAAAGTGACAGAAAAGAATTTACGATTATTTAACAGGTTATAATGCAGTTAAAAGTGAATGAAATTTGATGGGCCAAAGTAAAAATCATGTCCTTAGCCTCAGGGTTTTTATCCTGCTGACTTTCAAATGTCTGTTGCAAGACATGGAGATGTTGGCTTTTAGCAAGGAACCAGCCTGAAGACTGCTGGAATGGAAAATGTCAGAGAATTAAATTAGTCTTACTACTTACTCCCCTTATAATAGAGGTAACTACACAGCACACACACATTTAAATAATGTGTATGTAGTCATCCAGCTAATTCCAGACTTCAAGAAGTCATTCCACATGTGGACTTACATGTGTCACAAAAGAGCTTTTGCAACCTGCTCAGTCTTTGCTTCATCTTATGTCTCCAAGACTGCCTCTGTCATGCCTATTCTACTTTCAGGTTGCAGAAAGAGAATGGCACAAGATCTGCTTTGTGTTGACATGATTAGGAGCAAAATAACAGACAAATCTCTTCATCAGTGACTGCAGTGGTAGCACAAGGGGTAATGGGTTCAAACTTAAGCAGGGAAAGTTTAGATTGGATATAAAGAACAAGTTCTTTACTATGAGGGTGGTGAGGCACTGGAACAGATTGCCCAAAGAAGCTGTGAGTGCTCCGTCTCTGGCATGTTCAAGGCCAGATTGAATGGAGTCTTGGGTGACATGGTTTAGTGTGAGGTGTCCCTGTCCATGACAGGGGGGGTGGAACTTGATGATCTTAAGGTCCTTTCCAACCCTAACCATTCTATAATTTTATAATTCTATAAAAAATAGGTGTACCTGAGGTCCATTGGGTTGAGAGAAGGGGAGGATTTTATATCCTTAAGGCCATGCTCCCTAGAAAGCAGTGCTTGGCTTAACCCTTCTTTGCCAGCTGGGGCTGGCAAATAAACAGCTTCCTTTCTCCTTCCCAAATTGTTGATTTCAAGGTTACCTCTCTCTCTATCCACACTCAGGGCTGATTATACTCCTTTTGCATAGAGATGACTTGCAGCCCAGATGGCCTCAGCTGGGCCCTTGGCAGTTCTACCTGGACTATAAGCCCAGTCATCTTAGGATAACTGCTGCTGGGGCTACCTCTGAGTATGTGTCTACACCTGTGTATGAGATTGGAAATAAGTAAAATCTTTGGCAGAGCCATCCCCTGCTGCTCATCGAGTGCTCGCTGGCTCCAGCCAGCATGGCACATGTGCAGTTAACCAGCTGTCCTGCCAGTGGGCTCCATCCAAGGGTCAGGTCTTCTCTGTAGGTTATGGGTAGGGCTGGCGAGTCCTGTCCAATGCTCTGCCTAAACACAGCAGAGTGCCATGGTTCTCAGGCAAAACTGAGCACTCAGCTGTAGCAGTGGATCAGGTGGAGGTCCTGCAGCTAGTGGGCTCTCTTTATGGAGCCCTTATCCACCAGAGAGGCTGATGCATGAGCTCTTAATGCAGAAGTCTCCAGTGAGGGATTATAGCCTGCACCAGCTGGGAGCCCTGGGCCAGCCTGGCAGCCTCTCCCATAGGAGGGGTTGATCTGCAGCAGCACAGGCAGAAGTATTCTGGCAATGCTCGCTGCTGGAGGAGATGCGCAGTACTGACATCACTGTGGTTTGGACCAGCACTTAATTTCAGAACAGAGGTGAGGTTATCATCTGGGCACTGCTGGGATGAGGACAGAGCACTCAGCCCAGCTCTAAGTCAGTGGGAGCTGAGATGGGGTGGAAATCAAACCATGAATTACTCCCCCATCCCTGCAGGCTTCTCCACTGCTTGCACCAGCCTCATTCCTGCAGCTGGTCCTGGTATGCGGCAGCAGAACAACAAATTGAAGATACGATGGAGGCAATGTGAGGAGACTGTGTCAATGGTTACATACCAGTGATGGGGGTGAGGACCACAGGTGGGCAGGAGTTGGGGTACTGATGAGCTGGGGCATGAGGGACCACTGTCCCTTTCTGCTCACACAGGGGAGGTAGGAGCTGCCTCTGCTTCCCCTCCATCTCTTGTTCCCTCTGTTTAGTTGAGAACATCTGAATGAATGAAAGAAAGAAGGAAGGAGGGAGAAACTGAGTCAGGGTATGAATTTATCTCCATGCCTTCCCTATAGAGACAGGGAAAGATGACTTTGGATTTGAAAAGGTGCAAGGATGCTAGAAAGCAGCCCCCTTAACAACACATGGGGTAGAGGGAAAACAGCAAGGGTGTCCTCGGTTGCCTCTATCCCACAGCTTTGCTTCCCATCTGGCCCCTTTGCAAAGCTAGAGAAGAGATTTGGCAGAGAACCAGGGTGCAGAGCAGAGCTGGGGTTTCTACTAGTTTGGAAATCCAGTGACAACTTGGAGCAGTGGCTCAGTTGTCTGCTCCTTGAGACAACTTCTGTGCACTGTATGCGGCCCCCCAACATATGCAAGGTTGGGAGGGCATGCAGACATACACTCTGAAGGTGTAGAGGTGGTGGGGCTGGCTGTGGCTAAGCAAGTGTGAAAACAGGGATAGGATCCATACAAAGGATGTATGGCCAGTGGGGACAGCATTTGCAATTGCCTGCCCAGAGCTCTTAGTGGTGGGAGAGAAAAGAAACAGGGGCATGCAGCTCTGTGACTGCTTTCCATGAAATCTTGCTCCCGACATGTGCAGTAATTCCTCCTCCAGAGGCACGTTTCTCCCCTTTTCACTAGCAAGAGAAGAGCTGAGCACCCTGGGTCTCTCCGAGTAGGGGCGTGCTTGGGGCTGTGCCTCTCTTGGCAGGTGTGCATCCCTGCATGGGGGCAATGTGGGGCTGCTGTGCAGAGGGCAGCAGCTCTGGCTGGTGTATTGAGGATGGGGAGGCGTTTCACTTGCTGCAACACCCCCCGGTGAAAGTTAAACGATCTCTCTCATGTTCTCAGAGATGCTTTTCAATGCGGCACCTTCGGTCTTGCTTGCACAGCTCAGAAATCAGTAAGGTTTAGACAGCCCACCCCCTCTGTCTTCATGTCACCTCCTCTCCTAACCCTGCTGGGACCTGCTTCAACATTTAGTTTTTCTCAGCACAAGGAAACATTTTTGGCCTTCCTCTGGCTGTGCATTTTTAAACATTCCTTCAGCTTCAGGTCCCAAGAGGTGCTGGGAAAGGTATTTGCTCTGTGTAAAGGGTAGGTGTCACTGCACAGGGGAACACACATAGAGGTTTTGTACACTGCTGCACAGGACTCACTTATCAGGTAAAGATCTAAACCATCTCTGAAGCTCCGGTGTGACTTGTCAAAGCACATCTCTCCCTCTGTGTATCGTGTTTTAAGGGGAAAAAAAGTCTGAGTGAAAGAAGTGAAAGCTCAGCAAAATGCAAACCAAAGTCCAGCACTCAACAGAGAAAGCCAAAGGGAAAAATCATTAGATAGGGCATTACATGCATGGACACGTACTAGATGCAGACACACACCTGCACAATGCGGATGCACTCCTAGAGACTGCAAAATGCTTTCATAAAGCTTTTAGATACCTATTATGCACATAAAAATAACTTTTTCTTTAAACCTTTGTGACTCCCAACCCCCCTGTGACAAAACCCACACAATCTTATCAGTATCCTTCTCCCATTTGTTTCTGCCCCATGGTTCTGCAGAGGACACCAGTAAAGATGCTCAGGGTGAAATCTTCTTTCACCTTAGATGAGCAATGATGGGGCAGTATAAGCTTCCTAGCTTTAGGTTTTATTTCCCAGACCAATGTTGCTAGAGTTTGGGACATTGCATTAATCTCCCTTCTCTTCACATAGAGTCATTTCAGAAGGGCATAATGGCCCTAAGGATGTAAAATTATTGAAGAGCCTGAGTCAGGTGCTGTCACAGCCTGTTAGCTGGGGGTGGCTTGTGTTGGATGGTATAATCAGGCTGCAGTGTTTGTTAAGATACAGGTTTTTTTTCTTATTCTTCCAAAATCCTAACACCTGATTTGCATCCCCTCGAAGCTATAGCTTTGCTGAGTTACATCCTCCAGACTACTCAGATCACAGCCCACACTACCATGAAAAGCTTCCTTTAACCTCTCCCTTCATGTCTCCTAATTATGCCTGTGCTGATTGCAATCTGCACTTGCATAAATCATGGTTACGTGTACACCAGGTAGCATTGAGGACCTTGAACAAATGTGTCCCCGTGGAAACCATGCTGCTCCTGCATAAGCCAGCCTTGCCTGGAGGGACCACTACCTGGGTTACCAAGTTACCACTACTACCAAGAACACCATCTGCCAGAGGAAGCTCTCAGGTGATCCTGGCTGGTTTTATGCCTGTAGTGAACTCTTGGTACCTTATGGTTTGGAGAAATGATTTACCAAGGCAAACACTTTGGCATTCTCACAGTTCTGACCTTTCTGTGACACCAGTGGAGCTCCATAGGCTTTGCAGAAGTCAGAAGCACTCAAATTATATCTCATTAACCTTCTCAGGCTAATCATGGCAGGGGACAGGACCTCAGCAACTGCAAAAAGCCTTTAAATGCACTGGGAAAGAAATGTTTCAGCAAAACTAGCAAGAGCTGTGTAAATGCCAGACCTCAGTGAGCTGGGGGACTGTGTTTCTGCAAAGAGCTTTTATTCCCAGAATGAGTTGTAAACAAGAGCAAGTACTTTACCCTGTCTGTATTCTAAGCCAAGCCTTTCTTTGGCATATGCTAGGTGCTGTATAAATATAGCGGGAAGAAAATTCCACCATCTCCTGCAGCCTACATGTTTAATTGAAAGGCTATTAGAAGCAATTCCTGCTTCTGCAGGTGCAGTGAAGAAAGCAGCCTTCCCCAGGTGGTTATGGAAGGTGAACTTGAGGTTCAGGAAGGAGCGTTGTTTCTCTGTTAATTAATTTTGCATGTGGAGCATTCACAACCATTTCTTGTCTGCTTTGGCTGATGTGGCTAATTAATCATCTTGAGTGTCTGTAAACAGGAGATTTTCGCTCTCTATGGCATCTCTTCTACATCTGCTGTAGACTAGCCTGTGTGAGGATACAGACCTGTAACATCACAGGAATGATACATTTGGTAATGGCTGATTTTAACACTCTTAAGTGTGAGAGCCCTGACTTAACCAGCTTGGGTGAAGGCTAAGAGGAATGTTCTATTCTCAAGGCACTGGAGAAGGTTTTGCTGCTGAATGAGGTAATTATGAACCTAGGAGGCGGAGGTATCAATGGGAAGAGTACGTGTGATCATGTGGGTTAGCTGGGGAGCAGAGATATAGTGGTGTATATGAGTTTTGACATCTGCAGGCTGAAAAGTCAGGGAGAAAAGGTTTTCCGCAGAGGAATTCTTCCTCTTGCTTCTGCTTATTTAAGACATTGGCCTGGAAAGGCTCATTTAGTCCCATCCCTACACTTCAAGGGAGCAACATCATATAGCTCTATATGAACCAGTTATGTTTCTTCTCAACCCCATTTTAGTTGTTTTCACAGCTCCTTTTGGGCAGCTCTTCCAGAACTTGCTCCTCTGATGCTTAAAATCCACTGTATTTTCAAGGCAAATTTCCTCACAACCTGTTGTTCTTGTACCAACATTTGTCTTGTGCTTTAAACCACCTTTTCTCCCTCTGTTATGTATCTGTCCCCCCTTTATTTATACAGAGCAGTCATATTCCCTCTTGGCTTTCATTTATCTAGGTTAAACAAGCTTTTTAATCTTCTCCTTTAAAGCAGGCTCTCTATTCTTCTAATCACTCTATCCAAGGTTATTTCTGATAACTAGCTTTTCTGTAAGATTCCTAGCTGCTTTGTCCAAACCAAGTGTAAAATAGCATGACCTGATGCCTGTTGAATAATTTTTGGGTGAAGAAATGTGTCAGCTATCAAACCTAGAAAAAAAAGACACGAAGGTGCTGATGCTGAAGTTTGCATTTGTTCTCCACCTTATCTCTGGAAAACTAAATCTCCCATAATTACTTAGTTCCTGATACAATTTCTCTTTAATAACAGTAATGACATCTCTATCCAGACTGAAAGCCAAGCCTGTGGAGAAACAATAGATCTCTGTGGTTCAGTCCTTGTGAAATATCTTGCACCAGCCTTCCAAAAACTATCTCAGTCCCAAATGATTTCACTTCATTTATTTCTTCACAATCTACTGCAGCATTAAGGTTACAACAGCATCCCCCAGGTTTACCTTTATTTCTATATACCCTGAGCAGTGCATACTTCCATTGGCAGTGTCCCAGTTATAATGATTATTTCCATGGTGTTTCTATTATTTCTACAGTAGCTCTTTTCAGGTCCTGCTCAGCTGTTCTGGTTTTCCTATGTCCTCATTCAGGATGTGTATGAATAGTACTGACAAGACTTATTTCTCCCTGAACTCTCCCTGCTTCCCAGAGGGCTTAGGTATGCTTTTCCATCAGCTGTATTACCAATAACACTGCTATTTTCTGCCCACTGACAACATCCAACCTTTACCTTTTCTATATTTGATCTTCCCTTTTTCATGTATTGAAATCAGGTGCAAAAGTTACGTAAGCTTTTTCCAGGTAACTATCTGACAGCAAAGATAAAAGAGGGGGAATTTTTACATTTACACTATTCACAGATAGGTGCTGTGCATGTTCCCTCACCTAGGTCTAGACACACCTGTCTCTTTATTTCCACACTATTTGTGAACGTCAAGGCCATTTTCTGTGTTTATCTACCCAGTGCAGCCCAGAGGTGAAAACAGTGTTATCTCCATTTGCTACAGTGTGGAGTGGATAAGGGTGCAGATTAGACTCCATTTGTCCTTGGTGGAATAGGAGATTTCTGCTTTCTAATCCATCACCTGTGTTATTGCCTTAGTGCTTCCCCACTGAAATGAAAAAGCCCCAAACATATAGTAAGGGAGAAAACATGGACCTTCTGTGAAAATTAAGAAAGCACTTCAAGTCCTGAGTGAGTTTGGGATGGTCTTTCTTTTAGTCTGTAAGTGAAACCAAATCCCTTTTCTTCATTTGTATTTCTTCTATACCAGGAGTGGCAGGAGCTGACAGAAGATTTTAAATGAACAGACACAGTGCAAATGAGAGTCTGAATGAAATAAAAACTGCCAAAAGACTTTGCCCAGATGTACTCCTCTTGCAGCCTCTTGAAAACCAGGCATCTGAAGGTTCAGGCTTTCCTCTGGACCTTCACCCTAAGTATGAATGCAGTGCCTCTAAGCATCTTGCCAAAGAAATGTTTCAAAACATTTTTGGTTTTACCCAGAATTGTATTCTGTTGCCTACTCCTTGAAAGTCAAATTTCCAGAAGGTGTTGGTTTCCCATCTATTGACATTATTTAGAGGTTTTTCCAGATGCTCTTATGTTTTGGAGTCCTGCCTTAGCATACTAAGAGAAGTTCAGAGATTGACTTTCGCCAGTCTTTAGCAGGAACAAACAATTTTGGAAGCTAACATGAGTAGCTTGTGCTTGATCGTACTACCCATCTGCGTGAGGATTTTGTAAATGGTGAGACTGTTGCTGGACGTTTCAACAGGCAGCTGCTTTTCCCCATGTAATGTGCAAGTTATCCACTGAATGAGACTACCAACTCCGCTGTGTTATAAATTTCTTGCTGACCTGATAACACTGAAAAGAGCACATGTAGGAGAATAAGGAAATATACTTTCCTGGTGTAAATTGCAGCAAGGAGATTTAGGTTATACATCAGGAAAAAAAACCACCTTTTTAATGGGAAGGATAGTTAAGTACTGTGGGCTCTCTGTCAGTGTAAGGACAGGTTAGACAAACATCTGCCACAAATGGCTGTTACAAAACTCAGCTTCTCTTGGGAGGAGAAAAGTTTTGCTAAGAGTTAGTTTTGGGGAACTAATGCAATACACCTTTCATTAAAGATGCGCATTAACATACTGCAGAACGCTTTTGTTCTGGCTGCATTATACCACGGTTAAGGCAATTGCCAGGCTGCTGGAAGCCTTTTGGAAGGCTCTTACTTCATTTCTCCTTGCATAGGCAATCTTGCCCTTTGTCTGAATGGGATAGCCTATATACTTAGGCAAACCAAAGGTATATATGATTGACTTTTTGTGCTACAATAGCTCTACACTTTTGTACTTTGCAAATGTATTGGACTTCTGGTTCCAACAGCTTCCTATCCGAAGTAGGATCTCATATTTAAGGTAAAAGTTGGCTGCTTCTCTCCCTCAACACCTCCAAATTTATCCCCAAATGAAAGTGACTTACCTTTCTTGATAAGATCAGACGTGTTACAGACAGAACAATGGGAAGTTAAAGTGAAATTCTGGTTCTTAGGAGCCCTGCTCTGACAGGGCTCCTAAGTAACATTCCTATGGATTGGAGAATGATTAGAAAGGAGGTTTTAGAGATCCCTAGTATCCTTACTTTTGCTGATTCTGCAACCCTCCAGGGCTCCTAGTGGAAGTTTGAATGACTAGACTCTGATCGAAGAATGCCCAGTGGGTCTTGAAACTGCAGGGTGACCAATATGTAAGATGCCTGGACTGGTTTATTTTTTCCACTTTTTGCTGAGGCAAGCACTCAGCAAAACCTTAGTAACAGCAGTTCACAAGCTGTTAATACCAAACACCCTGAGACTTCAGAAGTACTTTGCTCTGATATGCACAGCTTGGCAGGTTATATTCTTTAAGAGGAGGCATCATTACCTGAACAAGTCTGTGACATTTAATTCTGTTGCAGCTGACCTCTGTCCCCACAGTGAATTGCTCCTTCCCTCTGATGGCAGATTATCTAGCATATGATGCACACTTGTATATTCTTTCTCTTGCATTGTCTCCATCCTCTGCATGTGTGGTGTTTTTTAGTGCCCATACCGTCCTTGCCCACATGTTGTTTAAGCCTGGTCCTCTTACTACATGCATACACATTTGACCCTTGCACATATGATCATGTAAGGAAGTCTGCCCTGTCTTAATTAAGAAAGTTTTTCTGACTTTGCTTATACGTATGTGTACATTTCTGCAGGTATATGGCATACCTGATTGTTCAGGTTAGCAATGAAATGTAATATTTGCATGTATTTTTGAGACACTCCACAGTTAATCTGAAAATTTAGGTCAGAACATTCCCTTACATCCTGTTTCCTTCTCTTTGGACAATATAGAATTATTTTATTGGGATAATAAGGAAAGGATGTATACTACTGTGTTTGCAAGTTAGATGCTTCCGCACACTG
Source organism: Agapornis roseicollis (assembly GCA_002631895.1). Taxonomy (NCBI): domain Eukaryota; kingdom Metazoa; phylum Chordata; class Aves; order Psittaciformes; family Psittacidae; genus Agapornis; species Agapornis roseicollis. Next base: position 18,206 of record NDXB01014725.1, read on the forward strand.
GAGACTGTGGCAAGACTGTCACTCTTACCCTAATTTCATAATGTTGTTCATGTAGTACAACACTGTGAAACGTGCCTGGCACACAGCCTTATGAACTCCCCTTTCTGTCCCAGAGAACTTCTCAGTAATTATGCGTTGGGTTTGCCTATCTGATCTAATTTATCACTTAGGAGTTTATATCATGCCTATTACTGTGATATCTAAGTGCTGCTGAGATTCTGTAAGATGTCTTTTTCATCAACTACTTATTTCTATGATAAGTTAATGTTACTAAGCTGGGCTGTTCTGTGCAGCATCTTAATCACTGGTCCCTACTGAACCCCAGTCTGTGCAGTTGTTCTACTTGTCTGTTGACTTCACCAAACTGGTTTTGGGGATTTGAGCTCAGTTACTTGAGGGTTGAATTTGCACTGTAGAAATCTCTGGCTCAGATGATGATGAATTGAGCTGCTTGGTCAGCAAGTGAGAAGCCTAGGTCTGAGAAGACCCCGAAGGAGCTCTTTATTCCCTCAGAATGTACTCTCCACATTGGGGCTTAGATATTAGTTTGAGTACAGACCATCTGCTGTCCTGGACAACACTACCTGTTGTTCGAGGACACTTTTCGGGGCCACTGGTTTCCAAGTCCACCTTTCACCTGCTGCTCGAAATGCAGCTAAAAATTAAAGCAGGCCCTCCCTGCCCACTCAAGTAACAAAACAAAACAGAAGGAGAGAAAGAAAGAAGAAAACTAGCTGTTCACCCTGCTTTCTGGTCCAAGAAGCATGACTCTGTAGGTGGAGGGAACATTAGGGGCAAGGTCTCCTTGACATGCTTGTCACCTTGGGAAACTAAGACTAGCTGCCCAGCCACTTCACCCCGTTCTTACTAAGCCCACTGCCTTGCTATCCCTGGGATGCTATGTTCACACTGCAGAGATGGATGGGGAGGCTGATGTCTCTGGGTGATGTTTTCTGCCTTTCTTCTCCCTTCACAAGCCCCTGGAGTGGATCTTTCTTTCATGGCCAGATGAAGCATTTGTTTATTTTGAAGGCGACAAGTGTTTTATGTGAATTCTAGCTGCTCTCAAATGCCAAAGCCCAGCTGGGCTTTGAGTTTCACAGAATAACTGCTGACACCTAATGAGCCTCTAATAAGTGCTTCCCCCTCCCATCCTGTCACTTAAATAAACAAATGACTGAAATTTGGGGGTGGTGGGAGTGGTGTTGAATTGCAGTGGAATTGAGATTTTCTTTTTACCCACCAAGCAGGTACCCTTCTCAGGGCAGTCATGCAAGCCTTCCACACACCCATACTGCCTTTGCCATCAAGTCAACATGTCTCAGCCCTGGCCTAAAGGGCTTTCTTTGAGGATGGAGCAGGAGAATTCCTTCTAAAGACCAGTTAGTTTCTTGCCCTCTCAGCTTCAGCTGCCAGCCATAGTGCTAATTAGCGTCAACTGCGATGGGGGGAATTCAAAATAAAGGCAAGACTTTGATAGTTGAAAGCTTAGTTGATGTTCCAGGATTTGTTTGGGTTTTTTTTCCTGGAATTTTTGCAAGGAATGGTCTAACATGTGCAGTGAATGTGTCATACGTGTTGTCTCTTGAGGGACTGTAGTGGCTTCAAAAAACTCTTATTTGTGGCAGTAAGTATAAGGCAACTGAGTTCCACCTGCCCTTTTCTGACTGCAGAAGGTATGATTTCTGTTTGCACAAAAAATGCAACAGGAAAAGATCTAAAATTGTAATATATTCTTATAGACAAATAGCAACATTAAAAAAAAATATCAAATACTATTTGATTTTATCTTTATGTGTCAGAAACACAGAGCAATTCCTTGTTTCCAGCTTAGGTATGTAACCAAGTCATTGTGAAAGAGCAAGAAAAGGTATTTCAATAAGGCCTTGGCAGGGGATAGCAAACAATTCTGTTAGCAAGCACCTCTATGTTCTTCTGCAAAGACACTCCTGCAAATGGAGAACATCTCCTTTGTTGCCTATCCCTTGGAAGAGCTCAGTCCTGACTAGGAATGGGCAAAATTATTATTTCTTGACAAAATCAAGTTTGACTAAAATGAATCTGTTTAATGAATTTCACTGAAAACAAATGAAGACAAAATTTTGAAAAAATAAACAAGTTCCTTTTTGACTATTTGGAGTTAAATATTCCAGTTTTTCTGTTTCAACATTATATTTGTTTCAGCATTTGTATATATTTCTTCTCTTTTTTAGCAGGAAAAAGCCCATTTTTATTGTGGCTAGTAGGCTGAAGTCATTTCAGGAGGCAACAAGCTCTGTTCCTGTTGTTTGGCTGAGAAAGGTGAAAGACATCATATCTGTTTGACCCCTGTGATGGTATCTTCCTGGTCATCCATTCACTATCCCAGAGGAAGACCATCACAGAGATGAGAGAACCTGGACATCTTTCTTTTTCTCCACTTCCCCCTGCTTGAACCCACTTACTCAGAGCCTTCTCCCCAGGAACATCCTCATCCTACATGAGCCATGAGCTTGGGTACTTCAGAGTGGTCCTTCTGCCCAGGTCTGTGGGAGATGCAGAGGGATAGGGAAGCTGGAAGTCTATCTTCTGTGCTTTGTGTCTCCACAGGTGGGGAAATGGAAGGAAAAAAAGTTGCAGATGAAGTATTACGTGTGGCCCCGCTTTGAGCTGTATCCTGACTCTGAGGAACGTGAGGATGATCATCTGAGTATTGTGACCTTGGAAGAGGCACCGTTTGTCATTGTGGAGAACGTGGACCCCCTAAGTGGCACCTGCATGAGGAACACGGTCCCTTGCCAAAAACGCATAGTGACTGAGTAGGCACCACTGGGTTTTTCTCCTCCTACTGGGCTCTCCCAACTCAGCAGAATGTAGGGAGTCTATTAGGCCAATACCATCACACCCTGACAATCCTCTTTAGAAAAGTTATCAACATTTGCCCAGCCTGGCCTGTGTCCATTCATGACTGGCCCCTTTGGGCAAAGCATCATAGTGTGTCCCTTCATCCTCCAGCACAGATAGCACACATGAAATTCTACACATTGTACTGTGGGAGGGGGAGTGCATAAAGACAACAGAAGGGAATTAAGGGAGTTTTCCCCAGTCCTTTAACCCATTCTTGTTGTGATGGTTCAGGAACAAAACTGATGAGGAGCCAGATTACATGAAGAAATGTTGCAAGGGGTTCTGCATTGACATCCTGAAGAAAATCTCAAAGTCTGTTAAGTTCACCTATGACCTCTACTTGGTGACTAATGGCAAGCATGGGAAAAAGATCAATGGAACATGGAACGGAATGATTGGAGAGGTCAGCAGCAAAAGGAGGACATGATGGGTTTCATTCCTGGGCTGGGTCACATGGGTCAGGTCTAGCCTGTCATCATTACTGGGTCCCTTTCTGAGTAGGGACAGAGGTGACTCTATAGGAATGATTGGCCTGGATTCTTTCTGGGCATCAGGTAAATTAATCTGCTCTGACTACCTCTCCTGTTTGATGATTAATTATTATTCTCTGTGGTGTCACAAATTTGGCCTTCACAGTCAGAGAAGGAGCTTAATATCCATGCATCAGAGAGGCTGCAACCTAGATTATGCTTAGATCGTATATAAGGTGCATAAAGAATGAAATAATACTTCGCAGTGTTAGAGGGAGGAGAAAGCAAGGACAGAAAAATGAGGTGTCTTCTCAGTGGATGATGTGTTTATCCTAAGACCTCTGTGGATTTATTTTTTGTACACATACCAGCTTTGAGGGTGAAAGTGATGTCTATAAATTTCCTGAAGGAAGAAGCTGTCCTGGTAACAGATAAGAAAGAGATGATAGAAGCGATATAGGGAATGGGATCACATGGAGTGCCCTGGGTCAACCTGTAACAGATATTTTCTACACCAGCTACTAGGAAGTGGAAAAATAACTGTTACAGCTGAACCCAGGACAAGGTGGAAAAGCAGGAACATGAGTAGGGGCTTGGCTGTGATACTTGCGGAGCGCCTCAGGTCTATGTGTGATTTCTTCCTTTGCTTCCTCTAGGTCGTCACCAAACGGGCCTATATGGCTGTGGGATCCCTCACCATTAATGAGGAGCGTTCAGAAGTGGTGGATTTCTCTGTGCCCTTCATTGAGACGGGAATCAGCGTCATGGTGTCACGTAGCAATGGAACTGTCTCACCTTCTGCCTTCTTAGGTATCATTTTAATCTAAAATTAAAACTTCACCCAGTGTTCATCAAAAAATAGGTGAAGGTTGCTTGTGCTTCTTAGCCTGAAAGTCTCTTTTGGGAGTACCTGTGGGATAGGTGTATAAAAATAAACTCTGATGTTTTAGTTCTAAATCCCAAGCAAGCAAAATCCAGGGAAGTGCAAACAGGCACTGCCTAGAAGTTCCAAGGCATTTCTCAGCAATTGTATGCCTATTCCCAGCAAAGAATGGGCTCGCTCAGAGTTGTCACCTACTCTGTAGCATGTGGTTTCCCAGTGACTCAACTAATAGCATGTCCAAGCAGTGTAAGGCAGAAAAAAAGTTGATTCAAACCTTATAGCTGGTATACCATTGTACTTAATGATAACAATTAGCAATAAATTGTTGCACTTTGAGAGACATTATTTGTAAGAAAGGTATTAACTTGACTTCCTTGACAGAACAACTTGACTCTCTGTTAGAGATCTAATAGAGCTTTTCAAGAACAGTTGAGCTATCAATTCTGTGCTGACAGTGTCTTCCAATAAAGTGGTTTTTAATGTCCTTCAGTGGTGGAAGGTGATCAGAGAATGGAGAAACTACACTGCATTTCCCCAATACAGCAATGTCTTCTTAGTGTCTATTATTTGGCTTTATAGAACACTTTATGATGCAGCAAACACAAATGTATGAATTCTATAATGAACGTCTCCTCTATGTCAGCATCCTGAGAACACTGACAAACAGAAACAACTTTATATGGGTAAAGAATTTTTTCCAAACCTTTTTAATAGGAATTTCATGACTACTCAGTCTTCAGGAGTTTTTTGCCTTTACACAGGTCCACCCATATTGCTGGGAGATGTAAAAGCAATGGTGAAGTTAACTCCAAAATTTTAAGTTGTAAATTTAACTGAGTCTGAAATATCAGCTATAGTCTGGAGAAGAGTTCTATGTTTCTTTGATCTGGTTCAGTCCCATCTTTATGTGTTCAGGTTTGGAGAAGGAGAAAACCTGGCAGAGATCAATGATAACATTTCTGGAATAAGCCAGTGTTCCCATTGCTAAGGGAATGGAATAGCTGAAAAAAAACTACTATCATTATGGCTGAACTTCAGAAATTTGGAGATGCTCTTTGGCTCAATAACATCTTGAAAGTTGGATGCTTCTCTGAAACTCTGCCAGGTCTGCTTGATTTTCCCCACTCTCTCCAGATGGTGCTGGAGGACTTCCTGGGAACAATCTTTTATCAATGCATTTTATTTTATCAATTCATGCCACAATGGCTGCATGTAGCTCCAGATGGAGCCATGTGTCACAAATGTAACAGCAAGAAGGAATGCAGTCATTACAGAGACAGAAACTACACTTCTCCCAGTTCAAGTAGTTTTTCAGACTGGAGTTGAGTCTTTGTTTTAACTTTTGTTTTTTCCCTGGCCAGTTTGCCCCACACTCTCACTGAGGTGCTCTGGAGAGCAAAGGATGTGAGGGATGGGTGAGGTAGCGTATCGGGTCTTTCACTATGGTTTTCTCTTCCTCTGCAGAGCCTTTCAGTGCTGATGTATGGGTGATGATGTTTGTGATGCTGCTTATCATCTCTGCAGTGGCTGTCTTCGTCTTTGAGTACTTCAGCCCTGTGGGCTATAATCGGTGCCTTGCTGATGGCAGAGGTAAGGGGAGTCCTTCCTTGTCATGGTCCTCTCTTGCTTCCAATCCTGTCTCCTTTGTTGAGGTGTTTCCTTTGCCTTGAACATGATATAGATCTAGCCCACTCTGAGCTCTGTGTTCAAACTATAAGGGGGCAGGAATGGAGGCAGAAAAAAGACTCTGAAGCTAGCAGATGTGTATAATGGATAATTTGCTTGGCTCAGGAGACGGAGCTGTGTCGCTTTTTATCTCTAAAGCATATACCAGCTCCAGCTTGTTTCTCGCTGAAGGAAAATGGGTCCTGGTAGTCAGTGCTGGCAACGGCTATGGTGCTGTGCTCTCTAAGGCAATAAGAAGGCTCAGTGCTGTCAACCCATCCTTCAGTGCCTAGTGCTATGTCCTCCAGACTCCACATCTGTCACCTGAGGCTGTCCCTCCCCCACTTCACCCTCTGGCTTGCTAAGGCCAACTGCAAAAGTGGGAAAAACATTTTCTTGGGAGTAGGTAATGTATTATTTTGCTAAGGGCAGCAGGAAAAATGGAAATGACTGACCCATCTCTGTGGTTCTGGACTTCAGAAGGCAGCCTAATCAGTCAAAGAGAGGATGGACAGACAGACTAATAGACAGCATTTTTTGCTTTGTTGGCATTAAGACAGTTAGAAAGTTGAGCCTTCTGTTACCTCTGTATTTTTACCACCTGATGAATCAGCCCTTCAAACCTTTCAGGGCTTACTGGTCCATTCAGAAGAGTGGGAGAGAGACTCCCTGAACTCCCTGCTACTGGAAAATGCTCCTGAGTCTAGTGCTTTGAGTGATTTTGTGCCATCATATCAGAGGAGAGCGGGGAAAAAGAAAGTGTTAATGAGAATGCAGGTAGAACCACATATATGAGGAAGTGGAAAACTTCTCTCTTAACATGGAGCTGTGGATGGCCTTTATGGCAACTGATTGCAACCACATGGATCTGTGGACACAAGTAAATGCTGTGTAAACCTGTGAGTCTCTTGGGAAATATTAATACAGATGGGAACTGGAAGCAGTTCTTAGTACAGGTGTGCAGCTGTGCAGTTATTAAGTTAGCTGAACTGCAGCTGCAATTATCAATATTTCTGAGTAATTCTGAACAGTACTGCATAATCAGGCAGATATTATCCCTGACATATGTAATGTGAAGATGGAGAACCTGCTGCACACACTGGAATGCTTGTTTGGTAATGAATGCTCCAGGTAATGTTAATTTGGCTGCAACTACGTCTATGACAGTATACCTCTGCTTTCCATGCCTCTATTTTCTCTTTACAGACACCAAGATTTTATCTCCAGGGTCAGGTGCGCATACCCTGATCTAGCCCCTAAGTGGTGTTTGTTTGTTGTTGGAGCAGTCTGTGCTGGAGAGGTCAGAAGGATTCTAGGTCCCTGGTTTGGATTAGAGGCTCCCATTGCTGTCTTGGTTTATAGCCAGCAAAGTAACTGTAAAAGCACATGGGGTGATGAATGGAGAGAGGAAGACCTTAAAAGGGAGCTTCTCAAGACTTCCTTACAACTTACAGTTCCCACTAGTGATCTGCAGGCCTTGCATCTGTGTGTGTTAGGGAACATTAGATAGAGAGGGTTTTAAAGCTACCGGTCCAGCATGTAAAAAGACAAGGATTACCAGGCCATGTTTCTTATACCAACTTTGTCTCCTTGGCATTTAGAGATTCCAGCTTTGCCAGGTGATGATTCTGTTTTGAAGTTGGTATGCAGTTCCCAGGGTGAAAAATGAGGACCTTGCACCTTGAAGTTGTATTTAGAGTGAAACAGTTAGTGCTTTCAGATGATTTATGCTATTCATTGCTCAAGGGTTTGGAGAGGAATGTCAAAACTTTCTTTCCTTTTGTTCCTTTACTGGAGCCAACCTTAACCACAACAGCAGCACTAAGCACCAGTCAGCTTATCCAAGAGAGGAGATAAAACATGGGATGCTAACCCATAAGGTTGCAGAGCCAGGTTGGCATCATTGGAAAAGTGACAGAACTGTACCAGAGGGTTCTTGTCCTAAGAGGGTCTTCTCAGGGTCTGAAGCAGAAACCTTGGAGGGATTGCATCAGCAGTCTTGCTGACAGATCTTCTTGTGCTCAAGTTGCGCAAATTTTGATTTGGGTTCCCACTAATGGAACCAGAAGATTCCAGGGATATGAGACTGCTGGGAGACAGGCAGGATTTCACCTGTTTTCAAACCTAGTGCTTCCTGAGCACATGGCTTTTGTGGTATGGGTGAGCTTCCATGCTGAAAAACAAGTAAGGGGAAAATAGTGACTTTTAAACCACTGGATCTGCTCCTGGACTGCCTGGGGCAGAGCTGCTGATTTTCCTGATTTAGACCAGAGTTTGAGTCACCATTATACACCTTGGACACACAACCTGTGGAGAGGGAGCTGTGTTTTTTCTCTGGCTTGTGGATATTCAACAGACTGGGTAATGAAACTGTCTTGCAGAGGTATTTGTAGAGCCCTATTATTTCAGATGGTGCTCTGCCTTGCTCTTGTACAAATACAATAAAGGTCATGTTTTGCACAGGTGTATGCTGGAAGTTCAAGGACAAAATTGCTGGTGAATAGCTAGAAACAAGGATAGAATTTTTCTGAGAAAACTATTTCTGGTGACAACACTTGAACTGAAATGGAATGTTTGGGCTTTCAGAGACTCCATCAAATACAAAAAAAGTCCTTGTGTAATGTTTCAGAGGAAATCTTTGGGACTGAAGCAATATAGAAACCTGAGGACATTTTTAAAAATTCATTTTTCAGGGTCACCCTTTGCTGAAGTGTGGTGTCATGAACATAGGGGTATGCAGCCACAGACATTCATCTGCCATGTGGGAATAGATACTGCTCTTAACTCTGAAGTCAAGATGTGTATGTGAATAGAAATGCAGACCACTTACTTTGAGATGCTCACTGTGGGATTCATGTTTCTCAATCACTTTAGAGCCAGGAGGTCCCTCTTTCACCATTGGCAAAGCTATCTGGCTGCTGTGGGGGCTGGTATTCAACAACTCTGTGCCAGTGCAGAATCCCAAGGGTACCACTAGCAAGATCATGGTGTCAGTGTGGGCCTTCTTTGCTGTCATCTTTCTGGCCAGCTACACTGCCAACCTGGCTGCCTTCATGATCCAAGAGGAATACGTGGACCAGGTGTCTGGCTTGAGCGACAAAAAGGTAATGGATCCACCCAAACCCTCAAAGCAGTTTTTTCCACAGAAGAGGCTCTCTTATACTCTCTCCTCTCTCCTCTTTGCTTTTACTGTGAAAGTGTTCAGTTTTTTCAGAGTGATATCATAGCTTTAGTCCCTAGTTTAAATAGCACAACTGCTCTTTGTTGGTATTTGGTTGCATTTTGTCATGTTTTAAGCACTTCAAGAATGAATTAGAAGCAGAACTGAACTGTGCTTACTTGCATGATCCCAAACCACACCTTGATCGTCAGCAAGAAATGAATTAATGGAGCTTTGGAGATGATGTCTATAATGGCTGTAACCTGTTTTTTCTGGATGAAATAATTTGTCTTTGTAGGAACACTGCCCATTAGCCTAGCAAATGTGATCTGTTAGTTTATTCTGGGGACGAGTTCTGCCCATGGGGGTAAATCAGCATGGCTTTGATGATTTACTATTACTTGCTTTTGAAGTTATACTGTCATTTTTTTTGAGGCCTTTGGAAGCTTAGCACAAGAAATTGTTTGCTCCTCAGAGTGTGTTTCACTGCCTTGCTTACATGCACGGCATTTTGTCCTTGCAGACCATTTGCTTTTGCTGGGCTTTCCACACTGAGGATTTCGAAAACATTGCTCATGCATGCAGCGTAGCACTGGCTGGTTCTTGAGGGTCTGAAGCTTTGCGCACTGCTTTATTTTTATCAGGTAGTGAGGTTACTCACAAGGAATTGAATACTGTGAGGCTCGATTGCCCATGCTGAATTTGTTTCTCAAACACTGGGGCTGCTTAAGAGGTCATGCCATTGTAGGGCAACCAAACAGCAATAGGTCACACACATTCCTGTCAGGGATAGCAGCAAGAGAACTGCAAATGTCAGTTTGCTGCTGCTGGACTGGTTATAGTTACTGTCTCATGTGTCCCCCATGACAGTCTGGAAATAAACTGTGGCCAGGCCCCCTGTGTATACAGTGTCCTGTGCAGCAGGCTGGAAATTCTGTAGTGGATTAATTTTTAAGAGGTTCCACCCCAATGCCCTTTTTATTGTTTTTTCCTGGAATGAAATATGATACAGGAAATAATACAATCCATGCAATGCAATACAATACAATACAATAATACAATCCACGCACAGGTTCTCCTGTTACATGTTTTAATTTCAACCTCAATTTGTTTCACACTGTCTCCAGATTTGCACTGTGCTGTGTTGAGGAGGAGGTGGAGGAGAAGGTGCTTTTCTGCCAGGTAGAGATTGTTGCCGAGACTCCTCAGAAGCTGTGGACTCCCTTAGGCTGAAAGACACTGTTCAAAACCAGCCAGCCCTATCAGAGTTAACATTAGTTTGTCATCATTAGGTTTTCAACTGTCTGAGCTAAATGGGATAGCTCATACCTGTGATCTATTGTTTCAGGCTGCGCCTAGGCTCATGGAGAGAATCACACTTTCATTCTCATGTTTTTCAAGATATTCTTCATACCTGCAGAGATATGTGCATGAAATATCAATTGAAAGCGGTAACTCCTGGAGCTTCACAAAGCCTTTGGATACAAGTTTTTGGGCCTATTTTAGTCGATTTCACTGTAGGACTACCTGTGTGTATTGGATTGAGGTCATTTTCTTCTGCTTTTCTTTGCCAAAGTTTCTGTGTTTGCTTTTGGTATCCTAAGGTATATGTGCTTGCTTTCTTGGGGAAGTGAGAGGTCACAGTACATACTCAGGTTGTTTCAGTATGCCTCAAACACAGCTTTTAGTGCAAGTACAGCATCTGGGTAAAATTACAATCTATCAGAGTATCTGGAATCAGATGAAAATCAGCTGGTAAAAATGAAGGCCAGTTGCTGCCTCAGGAGAATAAAGACAGGTGGGACTAACTTAATCCAAAAGATGTGAGTGAATGAGCTTGATCTATGGGGCTCATGGGTTTCTGCTCTCTAAACTTGTGGAATGTGTTGAAACACTTCAAGATGCTATCTTTCAGGAGTAGTTCACTCTTCTGAATCTCCTCTTTTCCCTCTTCCAAAGCCCACATAATACTTACAATTCACTCACCCCCAGGCAATGCACTGCTTGGCCAGGGTGCAGGCACATGCAGGGGAGATGGAGGTGTGCTGTGCTCCATCTACCTTTTCCTGCCTGCTTAAGTTAGCCAGTCACTGACCAATGCCAGTGGCCAAGAAGGCTATCTTTCTCTCTTTTTTAAGTCCAATGTGTGATCTGGTCTCTGCAGCAGAAATGAAGCAGATCAGCCTCTCAGCCTGCTACATCAGCAGGCAAGGGCAACTGCGTCCAACACAAGGAGTCAGCAGAAGATGTAATTCAAGTTGATAGGCAAAGGGGTAGTTATTTTAAGGGATACTGTTCTACTTGCCTAGACCCAGATCTGCTTGCAAATGTCTTTGTAGCATGACAGTACCTGGGGAAGGTGTCCCACTGGCACAGTACAGCAGCCAGAATGCCAGATGCACTCACAAAATCCATTACTCTGCCTGGCTGGGGAATGCTTGTCAAGGTCAGGCTGGCTACATCCTGCGACAGCCACCCTGAGGGTCTCCTTAGACCCTCATCCTTGGGCCTTGCCTGGAAAGAGCTGTTCTGAGATGTGCCTACTGCTCTTGACCTGCTGCTTCCCCAGAAAAGCAGGTTGAAACACTCCAGCTCTTTAAGGACTTGGATGATGTCTTGGCTGTGCCCCAGCATTTACTTCTTAATGACACGCAAGACAATGACTAATGTCATGTCCCTGCTGTGCTGTGCGGATGCCTGAGCAGGTCTGTCTGAGCTGGCCTAGAGTGGATACTTCTGTGCCAGGGTAATAGGCTGGATTGAGGGTGGTTTTGAAGCTCCCTCTACAGAGCTTAGTGACCTCTGCCACTCTCTCTTTCCCAGGTGATGCTCACTCTGCTGAATGCTCAGTTGACCCAAAACTGGTGCCAGAGCTGACCTAGAACCCACCTCATGATGGCTTTAATTCCTCCATGTTAACCTTTGCAGATGCTAAATCATTAAGCTGTGGCTCTTAATGCTGGTGCAGCTGTGGGCAGCTTGAAGAAGGAGAAATCCACGCCTTTCCAAGAGCAGCACTGGCTGAAGTGCTCACCTTCTGCGTGGATGCCAAACCAGCACCAGCCACCTTTGCTGGTCAACCTTGCGCAGTGAAGTGGCTGGATGTGGTCTTGGCAGGGGCAGAACTGTGCTGGCCAGGTCAGCTCCCTGGATGGAGCTCTGCCCTTGGCTGCAGCATTAGCACAAGCAAGCTCTGCCAGATCATCTTTGCATGTGGCCCTAGGCTGTATCCATCTACATTGGAGGCTGCTATGACCCCAACCCTCTGTAAAAGCCCTGCTGGTAAGGTGGCCTGTCACAGAATACTTTAGTTGGCTTTTGGGTCTGGATTTCATCTGACTGTAATCAGGAGATATAACCCAATTTCCATTAACAGGAGAGCTTCAGACACATTAGAGAAACAAGCGCCTGTGGTATTCCAGTCTAACGAAGGCAATAAATATAGGAAAGATTATATAAAATGAACTAATGTGTGGAATAATATAATAGCTAGATGTAATTTCCATTCATATACAGTAGTAATAGAATAAAAGCAAATATGGACAGCCAGCAAGACATTTAAATAGTTTAGAATGCAGTAGGTTAATAATAATGAAAAAATAGTATCCATGCCTATAAATTAGTTGGAAATGCCAAAGAAGCAAAATGGTAATTTTGTAATTGACATAAAAAGGAGAGAAATGGATTTTTGCATGCTTGCAAATTAATACAGATTGCTGAAATTTCACTCGCTTGACTTACTTGGTTTTCAAGATGTTAATGAACTGTTGAGACAAAAGGCCTGTTTCTATGCAACACAGGTTAGCTATCTTTTTTTCAATAAATATGCTTTTATAAAAAAAATAATCAGTTTTGGAGTTAAAACTGGACAATACTTTTATTGAAAAATATTCTGGGGTGTCTCAGTTTCAGATAAACCATGACTGGGGATAGAGTAAGAAGGCAATGGGAAATCCTGATATTTGTCAAAGTAGCTCATTTTAGTATATGTGAAACAAAACACTTTGATATTTTTGACATGTATTTTTGACCTGTCATTTTCTGAAGTCGCTGCTCATAAAATTGACCTACATTAAAAAAAAAAATGAAAATAAATATTTTCTGTTACAAGGGGAAAGGACAGAAGGAAATAATTGGAAGACAAAACAACACATTATTCTGAGGTGAATGAAACAAAGTTGATGCAAAGCAAGAGTCACAGCAAAAACCCTGCAAAAAAGAATCTGCTGTATTTCTGCAGTAATAGATGCTTGGCTGTGAAATTGAAAAATGAATTGTTTCCCACGTTGTACTCTGTGGCACATTAGATACAAATTATCCAATGATCCTAGATATGCAGGACACTTAAGCGTGTGCTTAACTTTGTGCTCATGAGTGGCAACATAAAAGTCAATGGGCTATTATGCACATGCTTTTCTACACTTGCAGCTGTTTGTACAACAAATAGCTGTTCTGGAGACCTCGAGGTAAAATGCAGAAAGGGTACATCAATCATCTAGGAATTTTCTAAGGGGATAAAAGTGGGGGTTACTCTTGTACCTTGTAAGGTCTGTAAGAGGAAGGTTGTCTAACCAGATGGCTTGAAGGCAGATCAAATCTTTCATGGGATTGTTCATTTGCTATCAACAGACATCTATAGTACTTTTACACATTTCTGCACAATGCAAAGGAGGTTTTATGTGATGGTGTCCAAAAGCAGAAAATAAGAAGTCCTTTCAACAGCAGTATTACTTTTATTGTGAGGACACCTTTCTAAAGATATGAGTTAACTGACCAGAAGTAAGATCATGCCAATTTCAACTCTGTCCTCTAGTGATAGATCAAAACCTTTTTCAAAATGGATGGAGTTCAGTGTATGCTGCTTGACCAGCAACTGTCAAAAGTAATTAAGTCTCAAAACCTTATGTCATGGGGTAGAGTTGAATTTTTTTCTGCAGTGCTTCATTGTGGATACATCTTCCTGCAAGTAAATTGAACTGTGTGCAGTCTTTTGCTTAGGAAGTGTGGGCTTGATGATCAGGTAGTGAGGTGGATTGAGAACTGGTTGAAAGGAAGAAGG
>NDXB01014727.1:2141-15816 GCA_002631895.1 Agapornis roseicollis
TTTTTTTTTTTTTTTTTCATAAACAACATGAAATCATCACTTGAAAAGAGGCAGAGAGGGAGAGATTAATTAAGAAGCTTGTATTTCAGTTTGAGGCTTTCTCTGATAATCAGAAATTGCTTGAGTTGTGCTTTCAGGGGTTTGTAATATGAACAGAATCTCTGTATAGGGAGACAGGCTGTAATTAATTTCTCTCTCCAGGACGCTTACACATATAAATAGTAAAACAAAGGCAAGTATCCGCAGAGGTGCCCACGTTGCATATACTCCATCGTAATGTTGCTCGACAGCAGATTATTTTCTACTCAAGGTCAGTGGTTCACAGAATGAAAAGGATATGGTATTGGATTTCCAGGAGGTCACTCTTCCTGGTTTTTGCTAGCACAAGATCTAATAATCATTGCTTTCAGCCCCTTTTTCAAGTGTCAGGCATAGCAAAGAGACTTTCTCTTCTTATCCTATCCTTGCACTAGCAGGGACCTGTCCTGTGGAGGGCTGGCAGCAGAAGCTAGTTAAGCTGGGGTACTCTGAGCATTAATGCAGTAGTACTGTGGGAAGCAGGAAGCTTTAGCAGGAGATGGAAGGATTAGCAGAAGCCTCTAGCTGCTTTTCAGGGTTTATGGGAAAAAGTGAGTGCCTTGCTGCCAGGGCTCTGCAGCAAATTTCAATGGAAAGGACAAGTCTGGTGTTGCAGCACTGAGCAAGTTTGCAGACAGCCTGCAAAAGCAGCTGTGGTATACAAATGATGTGGATTTGTTTCAGTAGGTGCCGTCTCCACCGACAGCGATGACACTTTCAGTGTCTTCCACATGAAATGTTTTGTTGCTGAACAAAGCCTATGAAGAAGCAGGAGAAGGCAAAATTTAGAAAGGTTTGTCTGGTCTACTCAGACCAGTGGCCTGGATCAGCATTTGTGCTATATAAGGCTGTGGAGGGTGAGGGTGAGGAGGAGGATGAGGTTGGGGAAAACCATGTCCTGGCTTGTGTGTCACATGAGGATGGAGAGATGCAGCTCTTCTGTGTGCCTCTTAGTCCAAAGCTAAGGGAAAGATGATGAGATAATAGCCAGCTCTTTCCTAGAGGTCTTCATTAGCAGTCATCAGTGTTTCTTTTCAAAGCAGGGCAACAGCATCATTGTCTATTACAGAAAGGGACAATGAGGCATGAGAATACACAGAGCAATGTGCTCACAATTTCTGCTAGCAGCAGATACTGTGTTTTCTGTGACCCATATTGTGCCTGACCCAAACCCCATAGCTTCCTTTAATAGCAAATAAGTTCAAAAGAGCTACACCAGAAGCAGCTTCCAAAGCAAGTTGATGCCATAGCAATGAAAACTGCTCCTGTTGTTCTCTCCGGGCTTGTCAACCGCAGTTTCAGGTTCCAGCTCTGCATGTATGTTTGTACCAGGAATGAGGGGATAGCTCACTTTGAAAGCTTCCTTCTGGGGTTTATGTTGAGATTTTATCAACTTGTTCTCGCACTGACAATCTGCCTAAAGGACTTTGCTTTGAAAAACAGGGACTTGAGTATCTACTTTTAAATAAACAGCAAGGAAGCAATAGTCAGGCACTGGCTGAATAATGCAGCAGGCTCCCTTCCAGAGTAGGACAGGAAGGATGGATCTGATGGTGGGTCAGAAATCATTGCTTGTCAGGTGAAGAAAAATGTAGGTGATATGGAAAGGTCCAGAGAAGGTCAGTGAAGATAGAAGTGTCATTGAATTTATAGATGAGAGATCACAGGGACTCTTTAGGCAGAAATGATGACTAGTTAGAGGATGACTTGTCTGAGACATTCACAATGATTAAAGATGGAAAGTGAAATTGATTGCTCCTTCCTTTCTTTCCTTTTTTATTTTTTTCAGGCTCTGTCCTGCAATATGGGAACAAGGGGTCACTTGCTAAAATTAAAGGGCAGCAGCTTTAGAACTGATAAAAAGAAATCTCTTTTCTTTTAAAAATGCTTCATGTAGTTTACCTGTGGAATTTAATTGTCACCCCCCTCAGGTCATGGAGGCAAAGGCTGTGGCTGGATTTTAAAGAGGTGAACTAATTTCATAACCCTTTCCAACATTTGTGACTACTTGAGGCAAGGCAAAAAGGGCAGGTATTGAGTCACATCCTTTGGGGCAAAACCCTGCTCCTGAGGCAGGATGGACAACTTGTCAGAGCATGGCACGATGTCCATTCTCTAGGCATCTGTAGTGAGTTTAAACATTCCCACTCATGTGCACCAGCCTCATGTGCACCCCACCAGCGAGGGGTTTCTCCATTGTATGTGGAGCATTTGAAGTGATCTTGAGCTTCAACTCAGCTTCTCTCATGCCTGTGATGGGATCTTAACAAAACCTCACCTTCACAGCTGCCCTAAGCCATGAACTGGTGCACCCTGTGTAAGTTCCAGCAGACAGTGGCAAAAGAAAGCTCTTCTTTAACCTGATACATCTCCATCAGACAGAGCTTATTTGTTATAGTTATCTTGAGCACTGTTATTTATCCAGTGACTCTTCCCTTGCCTGTCTTCTGGTGCAGCAAGGGCAGGGTGTTGCAACATTAGGGACATGAGTGCTTAGTTCCACCATTGCCAGCCTCATGCTGCCAGAGCAGAAGATGGCTGCAGAGGCAGTGGAGTGGGATTTGTGCAGCCAGGAAGTCAGGATGGAAGGGTGGGTTCATCATGTTTTGTTCTTTGGAAAGAGATGGTTTCATTAGTCATTGCCCATGACACTCCATCTGCTTGGGAGAACAGTGCACAAAAGACAGGTAAAGCTGCAAATCAGCTGTGACATGAGTCCCAGGGCAATTCTGCCAAGGATGAAGAAATCACCATTTCAACAGCTGTACCCTAAAGATAAAATTACAGCCTTCTAATGTGTTGTAGATACTTCATGCAGAGTAAAATGTGAGCTGAGCTTTCAATTTTTGGGGCTGGGATTCAGTTTTGCTTGCAGTTTTGTCTTCAAATGAAAATGGTTGTGGAACGTGTAGTTGTTTGAAAGAGAACTTGTTTGCTAGCAAAACACAGGTTAGAGAAGTTTATTAGCACTGGAGTTCTTCCTGGAAACATCAGTGGTCACATCCCTGTAGCCTGGAGAGCCATCAGCTTTTTCCAGGGAAACACAGGGCTCTTGGTGCTCTTTCCCAGTATTTTCTGAGGTAGGGATTGCATGTCAGTGCCCCTAATACTTCGTTTCATGCCAGTGGTCATTTGGCTAGTCTTTTTTTTTTTTTTTTCCAACAGCAGCCATGGCTAATAGCTGAGGTTCCTTATTGCTGGATTCTGCCACCAGACCTATGTTTTTCCACCTCACCAGTAGGGAATCTTGGGATAATGTCATCATCTTGGCAATGTCGTCAGCTCACCAAAATGTTGCGTGATGTCCTCCCAGTGACCAGTTTGGCTGGGCAAAGCTCTTACCTGTCTGGTTTCCTGCACAGTTTTGGGGTAAAATCCCCATTTGACTGCACACTCTTCACATACTGATCTTAACAGGATAGCTTCCTGATAAGTGCCATTTAAATGTGTAAACCATTCTCCTCCTTGTCATCCCATCCTTCAGCTGTATTGTGCATGGCCAGCTGGAGAGGATGCTTTAAGTAGCAGTGAACTGTTCCTCAAACTGATATAGCAGGGCAGACTTCTTGTGAATTTTCCCCAACTCTCCAGACAATGCCCTCCACTGAGATTGCTGATGTTCAGGTGGTCTTTTCCATCTGGGCTACAAACATACACATACACACAGAGGAAGGCTTATTAATAATGCAGCAGTGACTGTGATGAACCATGATAGGTGGTGACAGAAAGTGGGAGATGAATACATTCAAATCAGTGTGCTTGGCAGGTATATGAAATATTATTGTGTTAGAGATGGGACCTTTAGCACTGTAATGCCAGTACCCCATGCAAGAGATCCAGCACTGATGCTGTCAGTCACATTTGATTTTTCTCTAGGTTCCTCTCACCCATCACTATGGTGTAGAAACACCTTTTATCAGGCAGCATCACTGATGTCTGTCACAGGTGTCTCTTTCCTCCTTTTCTGGCTCCAGGAGAAAAAGAGCAAAATTAAAACAGGCAAATGGAGAGGAGGAGAGCGGGTGAATGTGTGGGAGCTGTGTTACAAAGTGGACTGCAGGCCACTGCAAGCCATTTAATAGCTGTAGCCAGACACCCAATCTGAAAGCAATTAGTAGATGTGAAAGGCAGGGAGAGATTCAACTGCAAAGAGGATCACCCTCAAGTATGCAAGCGCGATTACTTTTTGAGACCATAAGGAGAATATGAAAGGCAAAGTTTTCCAATCAGCCCATCAATCAGAAGTACGCATTTCCTGATCCTTTTGTCAGGAAGGAATGAAAATATTTCTGAGTTTGAACTTTGCCTTCACAGTCTGAGGCTGTACTTAATCTCATGGAAAAGCAAAATGTCCCATGATCTTTTACGCTTGTCTTCTCCTCTGATCCTTCTTCCCGGGAACAGTTCCCCTTTTTTAGCCTGAAGAAATGAAGGCTGAAAAGAGCAGTGTGGTTGACAGGTCACTTGGCAGTCTGTGAATCCTGAACTCTTGAATGAAGGTCACAGCGAATGATTTCTGGATGATCCATGTGCAGTTAAACATGTTTGCACAAAAAGCTCATCAAGTAATTCTGAATAATGAGCGCAGGTGCTAAAATCTTGATGTGCTTGCAGACATTTTATGATCAGGAGTAAGATCTTAAAATTTGGCAGCTTGAGTTGCTCCTGACAGAATAATCAGCATGCTCTGCCATGCACTGTGGTTGCACCCTCTGTTCTATGCCTGCATCACAGATACAGGAGATGCCCAGCTTAGTTAGCCCTCCCTGTCTGGACACTATAATAAGCCAGTTTTCTTATTCTGCCAAACAAGAAATCTCAAAAGCAGACCCACTGCAAGGTAGGTTGGGTTTGGGGAATTGAGAATGAAACCAAAAATACTCTCATGGCTCACACTCAGAGGAGACTGAAGGTGACTCTGTACCAGTTACACTCACCAGGAAGTTTTTATGAAATGAGACTGTTGTATTGGTTGTCAAGCTGGTCAGCCCTTTGGTCCTTGTGGTAAAATACAGGCATGGGGATAAATGTCTTTGCTTGAACTACTCTAGCACCTATACCAGTGCTGGTCAGTAACTACTCAACAATCTAAAGTAGCCGCATCTCTCTCTGATGCACAGGATGAGACTCCCTGAGAGGGCAGCTTCTGTTCCCTGGATTGAATCTGTTCTGTTTAAAAACAGAGGACTGCAGTCTTTAGAGGTATTGACTTGGCATATTATAAGGGTCCTATATGCTAATGTAACTATACATATAAAAAACCCCTGAGAAAAATCCAAATAATTCTTAAATTGGCACAAAGACTGTACTGCTGCTGATTTTGAGGTGGTCAGCCTGCTGGCCATTGCATTTCAATTACTTTTGCATTCATTTGGCACCACTGAAGTGAAGTAATTTTCACTGATTAATGCCAAAAACCAACAGATATGTTCTTCCCTTTTGTTTGCTCCTCTTCAGAATTGAATTTAGTGCTGATGAGCAGTGCCAAAATGACAGCTCTGCAGCCTGCGGTGTTATATTCAGCCAGGGAACTAGTTCTAGCACAGTATGAGAAGGAATGTTTTGCTTAGGGATGGATGCACTGAAGAAACTCTCAGCTACATGAGGCACATTTTTACTTTCCTGGTAAAAGGCATAATTTTTGGACTAGAGGGAGTAGGTGGGAGGGGTTCCTACACTTGTGCAGTGCTCAGACACCTTTGTCATGTGCCTAAAGTTGGTAATAAAGTGTGCATACAGTGTGCAGTGGAGTCAAGAGAGCCTCTTTTCTCTCAGAGTCAGCATTTACTTGAGCTCCCTACATCCATGTAGCACATAGTGTCTCCAGGGGTTTAGGTCACGGAAGCGGTGTAGCCCAGCTAGCAAGGGTCTGTGCCTATCTGCATAAGGGCTGCTCCTTTGTGCTTCAGGCTGCATTATAGAATCATAGATTGATTTAGGTTGGGAAAGACCCTTAAGATCATAGAGTCCAACTCGATGTTAACCTAACACTACCAAGTCCACCACTAAACCCTGTTCCCATTGCTTGGATGGGAACTTTCTGGGGCTGATGTCTCCTTGGTGCACTGTCATGGATCATGTAGATGAGCCCTCCCATGGCTCCAGACAACGGGACTTGCAGAAATCAGGTTGCACAAAGCAACTGGCAAGGTAACAATGGTCTTGAGCCATCTGCCATGGACATGGGTACGTTGACACACAGGACTAGGCTGTGGTTCCCACTGTACCCTTGAAGGCAGGGGAAAACAGCAACTTCAAGTCTGAGCTGGGATTCTTATCCTACTTATAGCACAACCAAGCAATGCACTAGATGCAGGGTCTTTGGGACAGGCCAAATGGTCCCACGCAGAATGAACTTGCAATGCCTCTGTACCACAGCACTTCCCACCTCTTTTCCTGGAGTCCTAAGAAGGAGCAGGAGGGAAGTGGTTATTTATGAGTATGTCAAGGAGATAAAAGAGAAACAAGTATGCTAGAAAGTCATTAGAAGGCATGCTTTTATTATGACATTTTTTATCATAATTTTTATTTCAGATGCCTTTGGAGTATAATCAACAGTTGTCTCCCCATGAATGTGCTTAGTAAAAATGTCTCAAATGCACAAGAGAATCCATTTATTGCTTCTCAGTTGCAGGAAGCTGAAATTACTGCTTAAATAACCTCTCAGCTCAAGTGAGGGTAAATCAATGCTGACTTCAGAGAACAAACAGTGCAGATTTTACTCTTGTGACCCAAAACTGCGCACCATCACAATTCATCTGATCTTGTCAAATGAAAATGAAGGTGAATTATCTGTCTTTTTCCAGCTGGTATTCCTATGATGTGGACAGAAGCTGCATTATTAGAATAGCTTAGGGATTTCTACCCCCTCGCCTTTGGTTGCTTGCCTGTACATTAAAAAGGGAATATGAAAAGCCATGATGTTGTCCTGTTTCATGTGCTTTGTAAATTGTCTCTTGCTTAAGGTTTCCTCCAATGAGTCATTTAAAATCTTACTAAGCATCTGCTTTGTCTGTTAAATATCTTGTGATTATGGACTGAGTATTGCTTTCAGCTTTGCCTGAGCCATCTTCTTAAGTCTGAGGGGTTATGGGGTAGTAAATGAGGTTAAGCCCTTGTCTTCTCAGTTTTCATCACATGTGAAGAGCTGAATTTTCCACGTACTCCTTTGGCTTGCTCTAACCCTGACAGAAGCAGTGCAAATATAGCATTGCTTGTATTACATCTTTGTGGCCAACAGAGTGCTGGTGTCTATTCAGATTCATTTTGACAGAAAGTGGCAGAAATTAGTCTGGGATGTTGAATTTTCTGGGTACCACTTTTCTACAGATATATTCATCTCAGATTTACCATATCATGCTCTTTTAGGTCCCTGGATTTTACTTACTTTTTGAACCACTTGTCTAGCCATGAAGCTTAGCAAATATTTATGCACAGATTTAACTGTTAGGGCTGGAACATGCAAGAAAGATTTTTCCTCTTTTCTGACAACATGTTCTAGGGATATTCCAGCACCCAGAGGTTGCCTGTGAATAAATCTAGCTTCCAGCTGTTTTCTCTGGCTTCATAAGGTTTCCAGGCATTTCATAAGGTTCTTCAAATTGCTAAAGAGTCCTTGAAGTTGTTAGTGGGATGATGAGCTGAGGAAGCTCATAATTTTCCAGACAAGGACCTTTTCTAGAAGAGGCATTTTAATCCTATTGCATATTGCTGCAAGAAGTAGAGGGTGAAATTTATGGTCTCTCATGTGCCTGAGTGAGATTAGTGAATCTTAATGGTCTCTTTTCTGGCTTTAAATTCAATTTTCCTTTTATTCTTCATGAAATTTGGATTGCAATGATTTTATTACTCACCTAAGGAAGGGGTTGAAAATGTGGCATATGATCAGGTGGAAAGGGTCTTTGGAAAAACTGTTAAATCATCAAAAGTTTCCTCAATGTGATCCAAACACTTGGATCTCACTTGTTTGTGACCAAAGAAGGGACCATAGAGAGGTTTCTCACTGCTTGTGCTCTGGAATGTGGTGTCTTTGGTCATCACTGCTCTGACAGCAGAGCTATGGGGAGAGGAAAAGCTTTCAGCTGCCTCCAATTTAATTTAAAGAAAACATCAGTGTCTGTGGTTACCATCTACATATCCCCCCCCATTAATCTTGAATTAGCAAAACCTGTCTCCAGGCTGTTGGATGATCTTAATTAAACTAAATTAATTATTTATTCAAATAAAATAAGACATGCCAAGACTCTCCAGGCAGGCTGTAAGGGTAATAATGCCTCTTAGTAGAAAAACATGTCAATAGCTCACATGGGCTGGGGCCATTTTATTGTTATGGGATCCTGTTTTCTTAAACTCTTAATGAATTTCCATTTGCTACGGTAGGAGCCCTCCATACCTCTCTTACCATCTCCCTCTTGCTGTTTTGTGCTGTGGACCTGCAAATACTAGACTGACATCTCCCTTCCTAAGACAAGTCTGTCAGCCTTCACCTGAACTTTTAAACTCATTTATATGGACTGAAAACTAGCAATGCCAAGAAGATATTTGTTTTCCATGACACATTGTGAGTGATTCTTGCATAAAATTGCCAAGTACTTGACAAAGCCATAATCACTAGCTAATGATCCATAATGCAATTGCTGTAATTAGTAGCATTATTGATATTACCTTACTAGAGTAATTGGACTCACTTAACCTTTGTTTCTAGCAAGAGGAATTGGGATATAGATGCTGACAAGCGCTGGCATCAAGTGGACAATAAACAGTCTGTGCAGCAGTTATTTGATGACATGTCTGCAGCTTGGCCTCTGGTACTTACCATAGTTATATGGTTGGTTTGGAGCTGCAGGAATTTGGAGCAGTGGAGAGTCCTTTCTCCACTCAGGTCTGCTCAGCCCTCTCAAGGCTATGCCTTGGCTGAAAAGTTAAACATGCTCAAAGCCCCATGACCTCTAGATGAAGCAGGGAGAGGAGCAGGAGGTGGTGGGCAAAATGACAGATGATGGCCATGTGGCGTATGGTGTGATCTAGTTTGAGTTTAAGTATTGTAGTAAAACCTTTGGGGAAATCAACATCTTTCTCTTTTTAATGACTGTGACACATTACATTGTCCTCCCACTGCTTGTTTAAAGAGGAAATACCCACCAAACATGTTCACCTGCACGCAGGCTGTTCTCCCTGAAGGCTGGTGGTGA
Source organism: Agapornis roseicollis (assembly GCA_002631895.1). Lineage (NCBI taxonomy): Eukaryota > Metazoa > Chordata > Aves > Psittaciformes > Psittacidae > Agapornis > Agapornis roseicollis. The sequence goes on from NDXB01014727.1 coordinate 11,411, forward strand.
GGAAGACCACCACCTATGTTGCAGCTGCCTGTTGCGGGCATGCTGGGTAATCATGATGTTCCTTTTGGCTTTGTAGCTGTGCACTTCATGGCTTGAATAATATTAATAATAACAACAACAATAATAATATAATAATAGTAATATCTGAAGAAAGAAACTGTTGGTTCCACACTTCATTTCTTTTTAACCTGTCCAATGGTTTCATCCCATCCCATTAATTTTAAATCAACAGCGTGGTTTGATTAGGTTAGTTAAGGAAGGAGGTGATTTTATTCTGTCTGTTTGGGTAAGTTCAAATCCACACTGGGGCTTGTCTGAGGGGCTTATACAGAACAAAAGTGTTTGCAGAAAGATCTGTTGAACCTGGTAGGGTGATGCGTGATTAAATGAAGTATCAGGTCTTCTAATGGGCAGTTTTCACTTCAGCAGAAGCTGGGTTGCAGGATAAAACATTGGGTGACATGGTTTAGTGTGAGGTGTCCCTGCCCATGGCAGGGGGGTTGGAACTAGATGATCTTAAGGTCCTTTCCAACCCTAACTATTCTATGATTCTATGTCTGTATGGAGCTTTTATCCTCCTGCTGGAGCCCCATTCTGAAGGATGCAGTGGGGAGAAAGGGCAGAAATGTTGAGAAGTGTTGCCTTTCACCTTAGCAGAGCCATCCCTCCCACCATTTCTCTCCANATGGAGCTTTTATCCTCCTGCTGGAGCCCCATTCTGAAGGATGCAGTGGGGAGAAAGGGCAGAAATGTTGAGAAGTGTTGCCTTTCACCTTAGCAGAGCCATCCCTCCCACCATTTCTCTCCAGAACATGTGAAGGAGGCTTCCCCACTGCATGGCAGCATCATCCCATAGAGCCTTGGCAGGTCTGGGCTAAGGCCAGCATGATGGCTCTTCCTTCCTTGTCAGGCTAGCTACCTTGGAGCTGTTCCAAAGTTATTTCCTAATAGACCTTCATACAAGCCTTAGATTTCCAAAAGCCTACTGGGTTTTGAAAAATTCATTTTTTTCTTAGATGAGATGCATTCAGATGAGTTTCAGCTTATTGGAGCCAACAATCTCAGTCCCTTAAGTGTACAAGTGGATACTTAACTGGACTGTCCTCTTCATCACAGGGAAAACCTGCTATATGCTAAAAAAGAATAGAATTTGCTGATCTTTATGAAATCTATTCATAACAAAATCTACAAAGGTGAAATTGGATTGAAAACTGACTCCAGACACCACTTAATAAGAATTATTTCATGCCAGTATGTGTTCAATATCTATTCCATTCATGCAGTGTAGCTTATTAAAATGAACAGCATCTAAAATATGCATTTCTCCATGCAGTTACCTCTGCCTATTCTTGATAGATCTATTACTGCTGAAGGATACAAATTTCTTCTGACTGTGAGAGAGTTCATGGCCATTTGATGGTGGATAAGAAAAAGGGCTGGGGTGGGGTGGGAGAATTGAAGGCATAAGGTGCCTCAGCCTAAAAATAGCAGTGAGGACTAACCAGCAGAAGACCCACATCAGAGCAATATATAGACTGTCTGTGGCTTTTCTTGTCACAGAGCCTGACTGCCACATCACTGATAACAGATGGTTATTGTGAGCATTTTCCACTTGTAGGGAGGCATTTTACCAGGGCTATCTCAGGAGGTGCTGGAGTTGGGTGCTCTCACCAGCCTTCAAAACCATCCCAAACCATGAGGATTTGGTTTTGCTTGAGCCAACAGGTGAGCTTCTTCCACAGACTCAACCACTTCTTTATGACACCAGCCCCATATCAGCTCTGTCCCTAAGACCCCTTCATCAGCTGGCACTTCTCTGCCTCCATCCCTGGTGACATATGTGTCCAGGCCTTTTTACTTCCCTCCTGAAATGAAGCTGTCCCCACTTTTTGCTCCTGCAGCCTGACCCCCAGGTGTCTGTCTAGCACTGGGCACTGTGCACCCAGCTTTTTGTTTCTCACACCATCCAGCCACTTAAAATGTCTATGTCCCAGGGAATATCTTGAGTGTGTAATGGGCTCCCAAGGGAAGCCACTGTAACAGCTGCAGCAGTAAACATAGTCCAGAGTCTGAGAAAGCAAAAGGAAGAATAACTAGGTATGCTGGCTGATTTAAACGAGCCATCTTGACTTCTCTGTCTACACACATTTTCACTTTTCTAACATTCTTGCCTCCACCTCTGATGTTTTGCTATATTTAACTGCATTTCCAGTAACCTTGAAAAGCATTTTCAGCTAAATGAACATGGAAGATCCTACTGGAAATAGTATGAGGTTAGTTTGTGTTACATGTAGGCTTATTTTTCTGCCATTTTCTCTGCTGGGGTGAAAATGCTTAAGACATGTATGTGCCTGGTGGTTTTAGAGCGCTGTCCAAGTGCTAATTGCTTGTGTGAGGTAATTACTGACTTCTGTTAGCTTAAGTAAGAGGGGAAAGATGAAGTTGATGGAGAAAGAGACTTGCAAAAAGAGTCAGAAGAGAGTTCATGGCTGAGCAGAGGTTGAAGCCACAGATGCTGATGGGTGCTAAGTCTCGTAAATTGAAGCTCTAATTAGTACTATATGCCTGCCCTGACTTACATGATCACAGATTTTGCATCCCTGCCTTTCTGGTGCATGCTGAATTCCTGACTTCAGCAAATCAAGTTCTTCTCCATGGGAAATAAAACCAAATATACTCCAAACCATTTGCCATCACTGGAAAAATAGGTCAGGGATGTGATGTTTACAGCAGGGTTGTGATACCTGACATCTGTTACACCAGTCAGCAACAGCTGAAGAAGTGCTGTATGCTGAAGCAGACCTTTGTGAATTGACTCAAAGGGACAATCCTGAAGTTCTAGCCCCATAAATTAGGGCTTCCACAAAAGGCTGGGTAAGGATGTAAACCAGTGTGTCAGCCCAGCACCAGACATGTCTTTAAAAGGAATAATTTTTCCCAGGGTTGAATCTTCCCAATCAAAGGCCTTCATTTGGAGCCTGGCTTTGTCATGCAAGACTAATTGACAAACCTCTGTGCTATAATATTATCCCTGTTACCCCAATGAAATACAAAAGTAATGCTGGCTTCTATAAATCACCCTGATCTTAAAAAAGAGAGTTAAATGAGCATCGCATTATAAACCACAAAGCACATTCATCACTCTGCTACAAACCATAAATATGACAAGTACATCCATCAATTCAGCACCTTTCTTTCAGGTCTGCGTACATGGACATTAGTAACTTAATGGCTTCAGAAAGCTTCACCTTCTTAAATACACTGTGAGTATGATCTCTCATTAGCTGTGGTTACCAGTGGGGGAGCTCAGCTATCTATAGCCATGTTCCTGTGCTGAGAGCTCCTGGAAGGGAAAAATCCACCTCTTTGGAGACTGCTCCTAGAGTAAACCCTTTGCAAAGGTTACTGTCATGCTCCTCCACTGCTGGTGCTTCAATTGTACAAGGTGTGGCAACAGTAAGGTATGTGTCTACTATGGCCATCAGGCTACACAAACTAGAAAACAGTCTAGCAGAAACTCTATCTACAAACAGATACAAAGATAAGTTTACAGTGATTTGCTATCAGACTGTGAAGATTTATTGAGTGGGTAATCTGGGTCTCCTGTAATACTTTGTTTTCATTACCAGCAATGTGGATGGGCAAGGAAATTATTAAATCTGCAGATAAGGAGCTCCACACACATCTAGAAAGCAGGATTTGAAATGGTTGATGGGAAAGGTGACCCTGAAAAATAGTATGTGGTTCAAGAAGGACAACCACAAGTTGGAAGACTGCTAGGTCCTCTTTCGGACATGGTATCATGACACTTCAAGAGAGGTCTAAGCCAACTAGTGAGTCAGACTGAGAGTCGAGGGGATAGAAAACATGTCAGGTGAGGCAAGAGCAAAAGAATTGGGCTTGTCCAAGAGAAGAGGTGACTGAAGGCAGACATGGCAGTGATCTCTAAACACACAGAAAGACACAGTAAGTACAGGAATACTTTCTGACTGCTGTAGCAAGGGAAAGAAATACTGCCCTTAAGCTGTAGAAAGAGAGATTTAGATTTGGCATTAGGACAAAACTTCCTGATAGGAATGGCAGACAAAGCAGTTGGAGGAGGTTGCCTGGGAAGGCAGTGACATCTCCATTGCGGAAGGCTTTGAAGAACTGACTAGGCAAGCAGTAAATGGTGCCTTGTGGAAGTGGGGTGAATAAGATGTTGCTTGTGCCCTTGCAGCTCTATTTTCTGTAATCTGTAGTGTGTTTGATTAGCATCAGGGATGTTAGTCCTGCTAGTCCTACAGGACATAACAATCCATGCTCTTCCTACCCATTTTCCCATGTGCAATTAGATTTTGGAGTGTCGTGGTTTAAACCCAACCAACCACGCAGCTTGTTCACTCACTCAACACCCCCTTTCTTGC
>NDXB01014728.1:0-15846 GCA_002631895.1 Agapornis roseicollis
TGTCCCTGCCTATAGCAGGGGGGTTGGAACTGGATGATCTTAAGGTCCTTTCCAACCCTAACTGTTCTGTGATTCTGTGATTCTATGATTCTATCCCCAGATTCAGCTGTGGAAGCTGAGCAGGGAGGGATTGTGATGTGATCCCTGAGCCCCCAGAGCAAGACAGCCTCCAGAGGAAAAATATCCTCTCTATCTCTTGCTCTCCCTTCCTGCACCCAAACTCAGTTTTCCTAGGCAGTTTGCTGGAAAATCTCTACAACGTGCCATAATGCAGGTGGAAGAGGTGTCTAGCAGTTAGTGTAGTGGATGTAAAGCAGCATCTAGCCCTGCTGTAGTGTAGGCAGTCCAGATTTCAGGTTTAATTCACTGTATAAGACTTTGTTATTCTTGTTCCTAATGTGTTCCTTTTTTATGTACCACGGTGGGATGAAATGGTCACCGAGGTGCCTCTGCTGTTGTCTGCTCCTGGCATGGTTTTAGTCGTGGCCATTTCAGGTCTTTGATGGCAGGTTTTACGTTTTCCCTTTGGCTGGTTTCGGCGTGCCTGTGAGAGCAAACAGCGGCTCTTCTAATTAGGCGAGGGTAATTTCTCACAAACTGGTCCTCTCCTTTTGTGAGCCCATAGATTTGCAGCAAGAATAAAAGCGCCCTGATTGTCCCCTCCTTTCAGCCCTTCCCCTGATGAGGAGTGTTGCTACACCTAATAAATTAAAGGACACAAAGTTAATGAATTTTTCATTTGAACTCACAGCTAGGTATGGATTAGTGAGGCTGACGTTACTGAAGAGCTCAGAATTAGGAAGGGTCCTACAGGGACATTTTCCTCTTTACTAAAATCTTTTCATTCACCTTTTCAAGCATTATCTCGCTTGGTAGAAAGAGTTCCTTTCACAACATATAGCCTGTGGGGTCTGCTTTCTGTCCGTGGCATAAATGTGATCATTCATTTTGTTTGTCTAATGGATAAAAATAAAGGGCAATGTGAGTGACATTCAGACAGCTTTTCTCCTGAAAGAGAAGCGATTCATATGATCCTGAGCAGTACGCTGGAGCAAACCTTTACTAGGCATAAATGGTCCCAATTCCTTTAAATACCAGCTCTGACAGTTTACACCAGCTGAAGGTTGTCTTTTCTCCCCCTTCAGTAGCTCTGTGGGCTGCAGAAGGATTGGGCTTATAAATAAAACTGCACTCCATTTACTTAGAAAATAACTTTAAGTTAATGTCAAAGGACCTGTATTATTCAGAATTATTTTCTCTCAGTCTCCCATAAATTTCAATGGATTGCAGCTGCTCAAACTGATTTCTGGTTCCTGAAGCTGATCTAGTGAGAATCTGCACATTCATCCATTTGGAAGGGAAGCTGTGTCCTGAATAGTTTGTTATCGCTATTTTTCCTGTCCAAATTAAAGCTCTTCTGTGACTTCCATTTTAATATTCACTTGCCTTTTGATGCTCATAGTGGGCAGGTTATGGCCCTTCCCACACCCCGCATCCATGTGGCTGGGATGTACTTTGACAAGCTTAACTTAGAAATCTGATTCTAATTTCTAATTAGAACAGAACCGAGTGGGATTTCTTGTGATGCTGCGAAACGGGATGGGAGGAGGGACAGAAACTACTGCGAAAATAAGAGAAGAAGGAAAAACCACACAATAATTCCCCCAGGCTCTTGCAAGTCCCCCAGGCTCTGGTGTCTGCAACACATAGCGGGTGGTCAGGGGAGCCCACCATCTGCAGAGAGAGGGAGAAGTCAGGGCAGGGAGAAGGCTGGTGGGCAGCAGGATGGAGGTGATGGAGGTGATGGGGATGGCTGCCTGCAGCAATTTGTTTGTGGGAGCTTGCGCCAGTGATCTGTTTCTGGCTCTGGGAGACATTCAGGGTGCTCATTACTGAAAGTGTTAGTGGGTATTTCCCCATTGGAAACGCTGTTTGCCTAAGTCCCCTGCTGAAATCCCAATGTGATGTTATCACTGTCCCAGTTTCTCTCACCATTCAAACTGGAAATGATGTTTTTATTCATTTTTATTCTGTTTCTGCCCTAAACTTTAAGTTGTTTTGCTGAGTGCTTTTCAAGTAATTGCCTGTTGCATTTCACTAACGGTTTATTTTGTGCAAGAAAAATATGCCAAGGCCTTTGGGAAGAATCTGAGTAAGTAATCTGCATTTATTTCTTTATTGTATGTATTGTATGACTTCTGTATAACTTAGCTTGCATTGTTGCTTTCCTTAAGCGACCACAGAAAAGCAGTTTGCAGGAAAAGGCACCTCATCTGGATTCCACTTGTTGGGGTTGTTTTGGTTGGATAAGTAATGCTGAAAGTCTTGCTTTTGTGACAGATTGGAGGAAGGGCAAAAATGCCACAAATCAGCCCATAATAATAGCAACTTAGATTAGTATTAATCAACATTAAAAACCTAAAGGGTTGTTTTCTTTCCTTATGTTGTTTTCATTTCTTTGAGTTAGGAAGTCTTTTTTCCCCTTCTGAGCATCTGGTTTGTTTTGGATATAGGAGGTTCTTCCGGAATGTACCAACTATCAAGTGTGACTTTGTGGCTCAACTAAGTCCATGATATGTACTGAGGATGCTGAAAGATTTAACCCTCAAAGATCTTACTCTTTTTGCTGCTTAGTGCACATTTCAAGCAGAAATGACCCATGCAGGAGGGAGTTCTCCAGTTCCTCAATAACTTGAGATCAAAGATCCTGGCATGGGGCTAGGCAAGGAAGAACATAAATCTGGCCTTAACCAAGATTCATGTTTCTATTAAAAAATAATTGCAAAGAACTAACTGAGATTGTCTTAATAAATGATATTTATGTCCCTCAAGAAGCATAGCTGATCCATCCTTTTATACATGGCTCTAAAAGGAGGATTAATACTGCTTATGATGCTACAGGTTTCTGTAGTTCACCAGCACTTTGGTTAGTGTGCAGGTCCTTCATGTACATGTTTGTACAGAGACTTGTATTAGCAGAGGCCTGAGATTGCAGCCTGCTTAGACATGCTGCACAGCCCAACCCCAGGTCTACAGGAGTCCAGTAGCGAAAGCAAGTGTAAGCATTTGGTAGGAAATTAGCTAAATGAGCATTTGCAGCTTAATTCTTCCTCGCCCTAAGTGTGAATTCTGGAACTGGGGACCGAATGTGAACTTTCTGATGTTTCTAAATAGCTGGGGCTGGCATTGATTTAGTGTCATGAACTGTTTTATTCCCTGACTTCTTATGGCTGCCTGTGCCCAGAGACTCACTGTGCTGGCAGAGACCATCCTCCTACTCCAGCAGAAATGAAACCTTGCAGTTTCTCTTAGCTGGGGGCAAGCACCAGGGGAAAACTGTGGTATTTTGACCGATTTTCTTTGTTCTTCACTTATGGTACAGATTTGAAAACCCAGCCAGCTGGGAAGACAACTGCTTGAATCCCTTTTTCCAATACTGTCCTTACTGCCATAACCTCCTGCCCTCTTGTGCTGCATCTGGATTTCCTAGAGCCCAGCCTTGGGAAACCCATACAAGTCAGCTAGAATTCCCTTACCGAATACTTTCCTAACCCAAAAACTGCTGTCACCTTTCAATTCAGGTAAGTGAGCTCTGGAAAATTATCCCAAATAGAGAAATTCAATTTCTGGTCTTTTAAGCAAGTTTAAAAACTAAACAAAGAAATGACACGATTGGTGGTGAACCTTCGGTATTGTGCCTTTGGACCTGACTACGCTTGCACCATATGTCAGGCAGGAGTGTTCTGACAGCTTTTTGTGATGGAGGAAGGTAGTTCTAGATCAAAATATTTCTCTAAAGACTTATTTTAGTCAAATCTCACTGTGGTATACTATATAATAATAATAAGCCCATGTTAATGAAGGCCTCTCTGAGAGCATAGCTTTAATGGCAAAGGAGGAAATCCCTCCTAGCAGGTGCCATGCCAAGGAGAGTAGGTTTTCCCCAGACTGATAGAGGCACACACAAAACTTGCACTACTGTTTAAACAGTTGCACTATTTTATCATCACAGGAAATATTTGACATCGAACACTTTCTCCGAAATGCCATTGATATGCAGCAGAAAATGCTTTTCATGTACTTGAAGGTTTCCATCCTCTTAAACGTAAAGTTAGAGAGCAAGCCAGCATTAATTACTAGGATGGAAGCAAAAGCAGCACACGGGAGAGGGGAGCAGATGAAGCCAGGGTTTGACACCAGCTTGTCCTCCCTTGGGTTCAGGGGGTTTGGTGGCCTCTCACACCCTGGTTCATGCCTTTCTTTTTCTGACAGCTCTTTCCCCTGGCTTTTCTTCCTTGCAGGTGCAGAGCAAAGTGCACTTTCAACCCAGAATTTGATTAAAAATATTAGTTAAAGCTAGTTATAAATTGCATATCAGAGATTAAGATTTTTTTTCCTTATAGGATAGGTTTGCCATTTCCTCTTTCCTTTCCCCCAATCCCCAACATGAGAAGAAAATTATTGCAATCTATTGGCAGGCATCAGCATGGGCTGGGAGTGATATTCTAATGTGTTTGTCTTCTTAAAATACACCCAAGTGCTGCTGGTTTCCTCTGTCTCAAAGATGACTGATCTTGCTGAGCAGCTCCGTGGGTTGTTTTCTGATGATGGCTTTTTAAAATGAATATAACTTCTTGGATCAGACAGAATTCCAGTGCATGCATTTGCTTCATGGTACTTTCTAATCTGTCTAGCCTGATTTGCAACTCAAATATTGAGAAAATGTATTTATGAATGTACTTCTTAATGGAACCAAAAGAGATTTCAGAGGAAATATTCAGAGACAGCCAATACTTTTGCATTGTAAATGTGCCGTGTTTCTCCTTATTTTCTCTATTCATTATTACACTTGCAAACAATCCATTGTTGATAATTAATATTAATTTCATACACTTAATTGACAGTATTACCAGGGGGTGACTAGATCAGCTTCCCAGTATTAAATAAGCTTTACCAATTTGTACTGCTCAGCTTGCTGCTTTGCTGATTTCCCAGTTGCTTCATCTCTTCTGCATCTACAGCCAGACACAGGGGGAATCAGAGCAGTTCAAAATCAATAGATCAGCAGCCAGAGCAAGTAGAAAGATGCGCCTTCGCTGCGTGACCGTGCGTCTCCGACGGAAGAGCGATGAGCCTCGCTGTATTTGATCATCCATCCACGTGATCCATCTCACGGCTGGAACACCAGCTATTTGCACAATATATTGCTCGGATACATCACATAGATGTTAAGCACTGTTAAGAAAGTACAATTTTTGCCTAATCATAAGCTTGTCTGCTAAGCTCAACAACCCTGTGTCTTCTGTATGCTCTTCATTGCCTTGGTTCATACTGGTATTTGCTGGTTTGATATGGGAGCACATTCATGCTTTCACATCCAAGTGGGATGGCAAAAATGAATGGTCAGTCTGGATTTTAATATGTCTCTTTGGAAGAGTTTTGAGACAAACCCCCCCCCCCAAAAAAAATAACAGATAAAAATATTTGTACTCTAGAATGGACATCAAATATTCTGCTTTGGACATGGGATGGAGTTCTAGGGTTTGTTTTTTTTTGGGGGGGGGGGACCCAAAAAAAAAAACAAATAAAAATATTTTTACTCTAAAATGGAAATCAAATATTCTGCTTTGGACATGGGATGGAGTTTTAGGGTTTGTTTTTTTTTTGGGGGGGGGGGAACCAAAACAAAACACAACACAACAGCCCCTACTTAGGAATTTTTTATTTTTTTTAAAAGGAATTGTATTTGTAAAGGCTGTTTTTCTGTAGAACAAGAATAATGGGTTGCCCAAGGAAGTTGTGAATGTTCCATCTCTGGCGGTGTTCAAGGCCAGGTTGGACAGAGCCTTGGGTGCCATGGTCTAGTGTGAGGTGTCCCTGACCATGGCAGGGGAGTTGGAACTGGATGATCTTCAAGTCCTTTCCAACCCTAACTGTTCCATGAATTACTCCTTAAAGCACATTCAACATTGCTGATTTTACTACACAGATGATTCTGGAGCACAAAGACTTCTGTTAGCACCACAGAAGCTCAGGAACCACCGACATCTCATGCAGCAGCTCAGGAACAGCCCCAGAGCATTGCTGCCTAAAGCCAGCACTGCTGTACACCGCAGAGCATCCCATCACGCTTCAGCCCACATCCTAACTCCAAGTTTTTCTCATTCATTTTTCCTCCCATAGAGAGAGCCATGCAGAAGCATGCCTGGCTGGGTACAATCCTCCCATCTCCCAGTAGACAACCTTCGTGTCTCTTCAGTTTCTGTCCCTCTCATCCCTCTCTTTTTCCTCCCTTGGTTTTGCAGAGCAGGAAGAACTTTCCTTGCATGGGACATGACTCTTGCATTTCTAAGAGTTCATCTACATATTGTTTTGATATATATGATATAGCAACAATTAGTTCACTTATACTTTAATAGGACCTTGTCAGCACAGCCTGAAATGGCTCATGTGGGGCACTCACCCTTGGGAAACCTGGCCCTAATGGGGAATTACATGTGTGTCATTCCTTTCGGAAGAGCTCCATTCTTTCTGTCCTCTTCTCCTGTGTCAAGGTATCTCAGTCCCTGCTGGGTACCACATATATCTTAACTTCCAGTTATGTATTTCTATTTCTCTGATACTAGTCCTGGTTTGGTGCCTACACAATGTTTTTAATCCTTTGGAGCATTATCATATTTTGTGTATATAGCTTTTTAATATGCTATTACAAAACAAATAAAAAATCATGTTAGTGGCATAGTGGAAAGTAGAATAAGTATCAATAACATTATATTTTATGGGTTTTTTTACTTGTCATATACTTGTAATAACTGCCATTCTAACAACCTGTTATGTTCATTAACAGCTATCGCATCAGAAGTGATTGCAAAATGAACAAATAGTGTGATTTTCTGAAGTAATTTGTTTGAGGTAATAGTAGGGAAAAACACCATTACTGCCTTTGCATGCTTTATTTTCACAGCCATTTTTAAACTGAAGTTACTTCAAGTTCAATCTCTGAGTAGCTCACAAGAGCACAAGGCTGCTGTTTGTTTGGGAGGCTTTGCTTCCTGAACGGATATCTTCATCACTTACAAAAACCAGAAAGGAATGTTATGTCTGTTCTTTTGCCAGGAGAATTTATGTGTAAATATAGCAATTTGTAGTGACAATCAGAAGCTTTACGGTGGAGGCATGAGGCCTTTAAGGCTGGTTCACACCAATGGTTTTCTTACATGAAAATACTATTTGAGCTTTGCAAGTCGGTGACTAAATCTTTTGCCCTTCATCCCATACGTTGATTCAGGGCACCACTGGGGTTGTTGCTGTTTGTTCTGCAACACATTCAATGCCTGTGAGTTTATCTGAATGAGGAGGGACAGTAGGGAAGTTTAATCTATTTTTCCTTCAGTCACCAGGCACACCGTGCTGTTTCCAAAGCAATACATTAGCAGAACACTGTTAATGCTTCTTTTTGGGCCCATCCTAAAGGTGTTTGCTTGTAACCTACTGACCAATTAGTTTCTCATTTTTTACCCTCCCTCACTGTTCCCTTTTTGCCCAGTTTCCATCACCTTTCCAGGTCCCAGCAATCATTAGGAGGTCTGCAGTCACCCAGTACTCTTATTGCTGAGTCTAATATCAACCATGCAAACATTAGGATCTTCCAGGTAAAGCTAGTGTGTGTGTTGTCTTCTCACCTCCATGTTCTAACCCTGGTCTTGCACTTGTTCTAAAATGCAAGTTGACAGTAGCAGGGGACCCTGAGTCATCAGAATGGATTCATTCTGTAGGCAGGTTTGTACACAAAATGAAGATCATTCCCCATAAGAGTGGTGGTGGTGGTTAAAGGCATTATGGCACATCTAGATAAATTACATGGGTATTGGAGAAGTTGGTCTTTGTGTTCAGAGCTGGTCAGACCACAGTACAGATTTTCCTGGGGAACAATTGGCTGTCCATTGAAGTCCCGAGAGCCATGAAGCTTGTGGCTTTCACTGATTTGGGCCACTCCACAATAATACCCACTGGTATTTCTCAGTAGCACTTCTTACCTTTCTTCTGCTGTGAGAAATGTTGAAATGTAGACCTCCACTAACAGGGCAGAAAGGTTTGGGGGTTTTTTATTGCTTTGGGGGTTTCCTTCTCTCTCCATTAAGGTTTCTGGCTACTCCCTGGCCATCAAAACCTGGTAATTTGTGGGGTGCATTGAACTGAAGCCTGCTGGTATCCCACTTTTAGGGGGACCTTTCGAACAGCCATCAGTGTCGGCTGGATGGCCTCCAAACCCTTCCTGGCTGTGAGATGCTGGCTGCACTTAGGCTGGCTCCTTTGATCCTCTATGTGTTTACATGTGCCTGTCTGTCTATTTATGGTTTGGTATCACCATCCATCGTAGTTCAAAGAAACTTTGTTCTCCATTACTTTCTCCTGCACTGCTCCTCATGCTGAGGAGGAATTCCCCATCACTAGCAGCAGTATTCATCTTCAGGTTTCTTTTTAGATTCATCCCTTGTGCCGCTCAAGGAGCACTGCTGGGGACTGACCTGCTGGCATGGTATGGCTTGTGCTCATCACATCACCTTGGCTGAGATTCTAGGACATGGGACCAGGGAACTGGTAAGTCACACTTCATCACTTCTCATGTAAAATTGCTCAGGAATAGTAAAGACCCTGTTTCACACACCCCTTTTTTGGGCTACCTGAACTCTGCTCATGGTAGTGTCTTCCCATGTATTCATAGGATTGTATCATCTAGGGGATTACTAATGCAGCCGAAACTGGGGAATGCGGGGTGTGTTAAGTGCCTGGCTGAAGAAGGTGTAAATTGTCCATGTTTACGGGCATTCAGTAATGTACTGTAGGCATCTTACAACATGCAGTGAAATTAAAAGGCGATATATTTAGAACAGATTAAAAAAAAACCCCAAACAACCATGTTCAGTGTTTAATCAACCTATCAAATCCACTGCTCTCTATAAAAGCAAAGCAGATAGCTAGCTTATGGTGGTTTAAGCAGGCATCAAGGAACAGAAGTGGTGTCCCCAGCAGCACAGCTCTGTGCAGTGTCCAAAAGAGTTGTATTTTTTTTCACTTTGGCTTAAAACCTCTGAGGACTGATGGAAATGTTTAGTCTCTCTTTAGGTTTTCCACTATCCACCTAAAGCATCCACTGCTGGTCAGTGTTGGGGATGGAAGGCTGGATAGGATGGGTGGCTGGAACCTTCTAGTTGGGCAATCTGTTGCTCTGTCAAGTGTGTTTTGTGTGCATGGCATCATGTCTTCCTTTTTGACTATTTCAAAGGAGCAAATTAATACTGTGCTGGTTTTGTACTCTCACTGCAAACGTTGCCTTCAGAATGGATTTGTGCTTTGCCATTTTCTGGTCTCGTTACAGTGTTTGTTATGAGAATGAGATATCATAATTTTAATGCCCAGTATAGCCTGTGAAAGACCATAAACATTTAATAGACTCATAAACATAGACTTTAACCTTTTCAATATTCTGCAGCTGGATTGGCCCCCACTGCACTGTATCCCCACAGGTTACTGCTGCGAACACGAGGGATGGCCGCGGTGAGTGAATCAAACAGCAGAAATCCAGAAAAGGTCAGAGCAGTGCAGTTTACTATTATCTTCTTTAGAATATATGAGGCGTTACAATTCTGATACCACATTTTTGTGGCTTAGACTGGGGCAAGAGGGAGAAATGGTATGACATAAATCTCTTCTGAAGACAGTCATTTTAACGTGGATGGCAAGAAGCACCCACTGAACTCATCCCTTTTAACTCTCCTACAGCCACACTGGGTGTCTGCCCTCCTCTTGCCACATCTCCTGCTTGTCCTGCCTTCAATATGCACAATAGGTAGCAGCAACTCAGAGTGCACTGTTTTCAGGAGCTTAGGAAACCTCAAGACTTTTCTGCTGAAATAATTGTTCTGTATTCTTTCATTGGATGTGCTTTGTTTTATATATAATGGCAAGAAGTGTTTTGTAGACAAGGATGAACAATGTTGTAGAGCAGGAAATGTTCACAGTGAGTTTGATACTTCAGATGTGAGGTGGTTGGAGATCATCTGAAATTGCCAGTATATATGCCATAGTAAATGGGCATAAAGCTCTGCAGACTTCAGTTTTGAATCTGGATTTAGAGTGAAGGTACTGTAACAGGCGCTCTCTTTTACTGAATTGGGTTTGAATTGCTCCACACCCTATTTCTGTCCAAGAAATGGTGTTTGGAAAGATTCAGCAGTGCCTGTTCCTAGGAAGGAAAAAGCGCCTGCACGGAGGGTTGAGAGCCAGCACTGAATGTTAAATGTGCAGATTGCTGTACCTCGAATGACCAGCACCATAGCCTCAAACTCAGGAGAGCACAGATTGCAGGGAGGGGAGCCCCAGACCTGACCCAACAGTGTGTTGCACTCACCTGAACTCAATCTTGGGATGGCAGGAGCAGAACTGAGGCCATGGTTTTCCCAGGTCCAGCTGAGATAGGCCCAGGTGATGCTTAGTCACAAAGGGTCTCCACCATGGGGAATTGCAAGCTCAAAAGTCAGTTTGTAACTTTATCATATACCTTCCTGACCAATCTTTGAACTTCAGCTTTGTACTTGAAATCTTACCCTGTTATAACTATCTTACTACGTAACTGCATGGCTTTTCTGGGAAAACCATTGCCAGTCACATAACCATGTATTCATTTCTGTATAGATCTTGTTACAAAGGCTGTACTACAGCTTTACTGTGCTATGAAGAGCACACAATAGTAAAACCTATACTATAACTTTTCCATTACAAAGTTATAATGGCTGTATAATTTTGGGGCTGCGTTGCATCCTCTCTCTGCTGCAGTTATGAGACCTTTTGGCTGAGCAGGGCAGGATTTCATGTTTGTAAGGTGCTGCGTGTCTCCTGCACTCTTGTTGGCTTTATCTTATATCACCTACAGAGAGATTTGTCTGCTCTATTAAAAAGCAGGATTGTACAGAAGGATTTGACTCTGCAAAAGTTTAACGTGGACAGAATTCCCACTGCTAAACTGTTTCCTTCATGAAGAATCTATATGAAAGGTAATAAAGCTTTAAATCAATAAACGTATGCAGAGCTATAATCTTCCTGTGGGTTTAGTAATCCCCCATGACATTTACAGGACAGTTTCTGCAAACTCAAATTCCAGCACTGAATTAGTGTTTCTTAGGTCCACAAGATCCATTATGTCCATACAACGTGTGTGAAGCTGGGAGCAGCAAAGTATCGCAAACTCAGGTTTGACAGTGTTTCCATTGATGCATTAGCAACTCCACTTTCAGGATGCAGGGACAGGGTGGGAAGGCTGTGGCTAATTTTCCCTGGCTCCAAGTGTTTTCTGGCAGGGTTTGGGTTTTTCTCCTTTCCCCCTGCTCCATAGAGAGCCTTGGGAAGCCCCATGCATGGCCAGCCCCAGCTTTTCCCCAGTAACTGCACAAAGTCTGTGCTGCAGAGTCAGACCCCCAGCACCTGCTGGGTGCCTTTCAAGCTGCTTTAACTGGATCACAAGTTCCTAACTGTAGATAGATGTAATAGAGACTAATCCCATAATCTAGACAGAAGTACAAGCTCTGGATGGGGAGCAGCTTGTGTTACCTCCATTTGCACTCCAGCCGACATGGCAGGAGGAGTTCAGCCCTGAGCCATTCCCTGGTACGTTAGATCTGCGGGCTGATTTTCTGTTCTGTTATTGTATTTTTCCTTCCCAAAGCCCGAAGATGAATATGCAAAACAAAACGTCACGCTTCGGCCAAAAAGGAAAACAACTTCAGTTCAGAAATGATGTTTCTATGTTAGATAAATATTATTTGTACTCAAGGCACAGAACTTGAGGATTGGCATCATTTAAAATAATAAAACAAAATCCAGCAGCACAATAATGGAGTCACAATTTCAGGTCTTTAATAGTACAAGGGGTGAAAAGGGTGCTGCTGCCCAGCTCCTCACAGTCCCTGCTTGAAATACCCACATTTTAAACCACACTTCTGCTGACTCCTTGGTGTGGTTTCAGCGCTGCTCTGTGCCAGCAGAACATTGATCAGGAGCCGCTGCAGAGCCAGGACCCGGCGATCGATAGCACCACAAAAACGGAGCTGGCAGAGATGATATTTGCCATTAGCGTTTTAACTTCTTGTTGACAGGCTTTTAGCAATGACAGCTCTTCCTCACTCTCCTCTTTCTATCTCTGTCCAAGATTTAATGCTGTTTTGCCATTTTAATTAGGGATGTGGTTCTACAAATATTTACAAGCTGGTGTAGCAGGCTGTGAATCAGCAAGCACGTGCAAATCCTTCACGAGCGTGTGCAAACCATGGCACCACTCACATCACCACCTTTAAATCCTGTTGCTTGCCCTCTTTTCCTAAATCTTAAAAGCTCAACAAGAAGTCCGTCTGGGGCAAGATTTCACACACAGCATTAGAAGTCTGGCTTTCTTTTGATGACATTCAATCAAAAGTTACTTAGTTGGGCCCCTTCTGTATCTTACAGCGTTAAGAAAAATAGATGCTTATTGCTTTAATAAAGATTCTGATTTGGAAATTATTTACCATTTAGACTTCGTATGCTCTAATTGCTTTTGATTCCTCAGAATATATATAATGGAAAGCAGCTGAAATACTTGGGCTTAAAAATGGGCTCTTGCACATTTGAAGTAAATTTTATCCTGCAATCAGTTGTAAAGATCTTAACTGCAGCTATCACATATCCTAAATATGTAATTGCTGTGGAGCCTTTCCAGTCTATTGGTTACAGGACGCTAGAAAAAGGGGAAAGTGAGTACAAATGTAGGCCCTGATCTCTGCAAGTACTTTGTGGAATACTCACAGGGACTGGTCACCTGCCTAAAGTATTGGATATACTTTTCTTATAGGATGGAGCCTTGGAATTAGACTGAGCAGAGACACACATGAATAATTTCATTTGCACGAAGCATCTCACTGAATTACATGGAAGCTGTTCTAGTGATTGGAGTGATGAATTGTAGCTGGATTTTCAAGTCAGACCCTTGGTCAAAGGGCATCCCCATGGCCCTGCATGCTCCCTGACTCCTGGGGGGAGGACTTACATTTTAAATGGACCTCCACATGTGGATCTACCCTAACAATCAGTGGTACGTGGATGCAGGAACAGCAGGGCAAGGTGCTCTACTCGGCTCTGCCTGAACCTATGAAACTGCTGCTTAAAAACCAAGGGGAAAAGAGCTCAAAATACTTATTTTTGAGGGATTTGGAACACACCTTGGTCAAGTGCAGTCTAAGTATGGATTGAATGGTCTGTACTCTGAATGATTGGTAAAGAACACCATAAAGTGAAATAGCATCTCTGCTTACTTGTAGTAATTTTTGCTTTCAAGTGAAGCCCCTCCTGTGGTCCCAGTTGTCTTTAGAGGGGAGGGGAGCACAGCTTGAGAACATCTGAAATTAAAACTCGAAGGGAAGCCTCAGGTTCTCTTCTTTCCGTGTAACTTAAAAAGCAAAGAAGATTCAGCCTCAAAAATCGTTTAAGATGTTTAACGCTCCGTTAAAATCACAGAAGTGATGTAATTCATTGTTACCAAAGAGTTCCTTGCTTTCAACCCTTCTTTAAAGGATTGTGTGAGAGATTCCCATACTACATTATTACCTCCCATGAGGATGAACAGCTCCTAAGTCCACACCACAAATTCCTCATACTGGGTGCCGTTCATGTGCGAAGGCTGCAAAGGCAAAGCTGCTTGGGTCCTTGAGGAGAGCAGAGGGAGAAGTTGCTGAAAAACCTGAGGTTTGCAAGAGGCTGCTGAGATCAACGCTTGATCGTGGGCAGCTTACATAAAGCCTGGGTATGCTCGTTCTGGATTTATTTTATTACAACGAAGACCAAATTTGGAGTCTCTTGCTCTTATGATCGTACCCCGTGCTTCTTTCCACCCCCTCTTTTCTTTTTTCTTAGATAATTTCCTAAATTCAGAAGATAACCTGATCTGTGCCTGTGACGCTGAAGCTTCTCTTCCTGCTCTGGGTTTGATTGCACTTTTGGACTCTGAGCATTCCCAGGCACCCCGCTCTGCCTGGATGCACTCAGCACCCTGAGGCCTCCCCACGCTCGCCATGCACGATGGGCAGCAAAGAAGACAACAGTGATCTGTACTTAACATTAGGTGGCACAAAAGAGTTTCCTTTTGCTCACAGTAATACTGGAATATATGGGCAATAACAAACAGATTTTCTTTTCTTTAAATGAAATTTCCTTCCCTATTTTTTTCCAGCTTTGAAGTATTCTTGGAAGTACTGCTGTTCATAAACTCGTTTGATTTCATCTCTCATTGCATCTCTTCTGTCTCTTATCGTAAGTTGTTTTAAAATCACACGTAACCCAGCCCCTGCTGTAGTTGTATTTACAGAACAACCAAGGGGCTTTAGAACAGGCTCATTGCACTGAAATAACTTTTGTCCTTCCTCCAGACCAGTGCTGCCTTTAAGGGCTTCACCTCTCCGCGCCCTGCGTGTTCAGAGCCAGCATGACCGCGTAGGGCACGTTTTACTGTGAAGCTTCTCCTCTGTGTCCTCGGCTGGGGCTGTTTACAAACCGCGGCCATTTACTCCTGGTTTGGTACCCACACTACTCACTGCACGTTTGTTTCTGCAGTTGACTTGAGAAATGGGCTTTGGGGGGGGGGAGTTTCCCTTCTTCTCCTGCTGTCATCCTTCCTGAGGCAGTGGCAGGTTGGTGTCCCGCCGCAGAGGCAGCCACGCTTCACTGCCCAGCACAGGGGCAGCCGCAGGCCGCTCACCCCAAGACCACGGTGTCTGCTTGCAAAGATTTACAAGAAATAAATCAGTTTTATGATTAAGAAACAAAGCATTGCCCACTGTGTACATCCCAATGCCTCTCACTAACAGGTACCGGGCTATGGTGGTTGTAGCCATGTGGGAAAGTGCCTGTCCACTCGTCCTGCTGCTGGGTTATGGAGACAAGAGACCTCACTCTGCTCTTGGGTCGCTCCTCAGGACTCCAAAAGGTAATTCTTGCCTCCCGTACGCTGTTGGCAGAAGGGTTGGTTATTGTTTTCCCCAAGGTTCGGCTTCAGAACGGGGAAAAGGAAAAAATAACAGCCCCTTTGGCTGGTGCTGGCCTGAAGTTTGATGTTTCCCTGCCCCCCCCCCAGCAGCCCCCTCCTCCCCGCGCCTTACCCGGCTGCTGGGACCGGAGCTTCCCCGCTTCACCCCATTAGATGTGATTAACTGTTATTGTTCCTCCCGAGCACTCCACGTCCCGCCCGGGCGGGGAGCGGGGGGCAGCCCGGGGGGATGTTGTGTAGGGGGGGGTCAGGAGCAGGACCCACGGCCCCTTTGCTGCTGGGGGGGGGGAGGGAGAAAGGATGGAACAAAAGAAACTTCCTTCGCGCCCCGATTCCTGCTGCTCGGGTTGGGGGGAACGGGGACACCCCCACCGCGTCCCCATCGGCCGCGGGAACTGCGGGAGGCACCAACCGGGCGGCGGCGGAGGCGGCTGCGCGGGCGCGTAGTCAGGCGGTGCACTGGGGCGAGGCGGGGCGGTAGCCCTGCTATACCTTCTAGATATATTTATATATACACACAAATATTTACATACGCAGTATATACATATATACCCCACCCCCGAAAACGCCGCAGCGCCCTTTTCCCACCCCAACTGCGCATTTTCCGCGGGGCCGCGCAGGTGTAACGCGGCCGCACGGCACGGCCGGGCCCCGGGGGCAGCGGCCGGGGCAGCCCCAGCTGCGCGCACCCAGCGCACAAACCACGCAGCGGAGCTGGTCAATGTAATTATATTTTTCTTTTTTCTCTCTTTTCTTTTTTTTTTTTTTTTTTTTAA
>NDXB01014732.1:0-19568 GCA_002631895.1 Agapornis roseicollis
AAACACCAGCTACTAAAGAGAAGAAAAACTGACTGCAACTGCTGAACCCAGGACAAGGTTTTAATAATTAGAAGTGATACACCTATGTTCATATCTCAGTCATATGTCTAGTTCCTGTTAATTAGAATCTTAAGATCTCTATAGGTACATCAAGGAAATAACATATATACCCTGGAAGATCAAGCTCTAGCATACCTTAAGATGGAAAACGAGATTTTTTAAGTCTTACACAGACCATTGAAGTGAATGAACTCCTCTTCCTGCTTGTCTCGTCAGGTCTATAAACAGAGCAGCTTTCTTACCACGCTGGCATTGAGCAGACATTATCTTGGATAACATTCTTCTCATTTTAAAACCCTGCACGTAGAGCTTTAATGTATCTTAGTTAAGTTTACTCGAGAGCAGGATATACAAATCCTTGCCTCTCTTCCCCCCCTCCCTTCTTTCCTTCCTGCAAAAAAAAATCAAACAGCATTCAGCCCTTCTGGAAGGAGATACTGTAGGAGATAAATAATTTGTGTTTTATAAGCAGAATCATATGCCATTCTCAGTAGGGGTGGGAAAGCGCTTGTACAATCTGCGCCTCTTCGTCTCTGCCAGCAGATCTTGAAAAGCTGTTTACCTGCTACTGAGGATGTGAATGGTATGTTAGAAAGGCAGCTGAGATCTCTGAAGCTCTGTGGTTATCGTTGTCACTCTGTGAACGAAAATGCCAGCATAGGCCTTAACTGTGGGCTCTGGGCTCTTACAGAGAACTAAAGAGATTTTTGGTTTTCCTACTTCCCTGCATGATACATTTAATATATACACTGCACTTTGCAAAGGACACAACAACTTGTTAACTAACTAGATCAGGCACACCTGTGGCCTCTTCTAAAGACAAGACCATCTTGTTTATTTTGAGCGTGAGGGCTGTATGGAAATGATGGAAATGGTGAAAATCCAAGTGATGGGGAAAGTTGTTAATGGCATCAGACTCACAAAACCAGCCCTCCATGTTCTCAAAATCCTGTCTAGCAATTACTCCTGCGGGTTACATGGCACCTTTGCAGGTAGCCTTTGTACTCCTTGAGTCAGAGGATAGATGTAAAAGCTGATCTCTTGGGCAATGTCAGCTTCCCCACATGCTCTGTTGCCCAGTGGGTGGGCTGCCAGCCTGGGTTTGAGGGCAGAACTAAAACATTATGCTTGCTTTCCCTCAGCTTTCAAAGTACTTGCACTTCACAAAAGTTACTAATTGGCTTCTGATTCAGCTGATGAGCTGGGTACCAGTAATTGGACATTGCAGATATTCATCGTATTGCAAATAGCTGTGTTTGTGGCGCAACTTAGAGTCTGCTGCTTGCTAATGGGCTGCTTAAAGTAGGGCTGTAGCTTCACACGTCCTGCAGCAGGTTGCTACTCTTCATACAGATGTACACATGACCAATGCATTTTGAGCCTGTAATGGGGTATTTTCTCATTTGGGAAAGTTTGCCTTTGAGTAGGTGAGACAGAAACCAGGTAAGGCGGATGAGAGGGGGAAAAACCTAGTTTAGGTTTCTGATACAGAATCACCAGCTCTTTCACCACGGCCTTCATGTCATTGTTTTCATGCTTCCGTGAGACCCTTGTGTGGTGTTATCATCAACTAGTTTGAGGTGTTGCATAATAGGGTTAAAAACCTATTCTGCTTACTTGTGCATTTATTCATGTCACAGTCGATTAGGATGTATTAATGTAGCACAACACGATTCATCCTACTTACAAAGGTAATTTTCCTCTGCCTACAGGCTCCTTGCTCTCAAAAATCTCCAAACCCAGTTATCCAAAAAACCCATCCATCACATTTTGAAAGGTGGAGTTTTCTGATAATGAAACCTGATAGTGTTCATTAAATACCTTTGTTATAGGACTACCCTAAGTGTGAGAAAATTATAACTGACTGTTGTCCCAGGAGCTGTTGTTACTGTGATGTGCGACTTGGAAGGACCTAAAACACCCCCTTTTGCATGATCTTAGAAAGAATTTTGATTACTGGAGGGTAGGTGCGTGTATTAGTTCCTAATGGTTGTACAGGGTAATTCTGTCTTTGTTTTGTGACTTCCCTTGGAACGATAACGATGAGGTAGCATGGGAGGATAACCTGAGTAATTGTGTAGGAAAACTGGATAACCCTTTGGTGGCCACATGAACATCTCTGCTACCCAATAGGAATTTTAAGTACACCTGTTCCCTGTCAGTGCCACCGATCAGTCTTTATTTTCCTACCTGCAGAATTGCTTGGATTCACACTTCGGGTGGTAACATGCTGTCTAGCTGACTCATAATCCATGCACGTTGTGCTTTAGATTTCTACTCCTATCTGACAGTAACAGCAAATCCCGAATTGATGTTATATATTCTAACAGCCATCTGAACACTGTTCTAACAGCCATGGTGTAAGTAAAGCTAATTAAATCAGCTTTGGTAAACACTTTCTCAGTCAATTTGACAGCCTAGTCATGCATAGTCTAGCTCACGAAATTGATTAAACTGCTTTACTACAGCATTAGGGGCTTAAATATCACAACTGAGTTAGTAGAACACAGCATGTGGCAAGAAGCCTCACACGGATGAGCAAATTGGCCAACTGCTCACCTAAGAGCTCTTCATTCACAGTCTGAATGTAGTTGTTCAGATGGTTAGGCTTAATGTTCATCTTTTCTACTCAGTTTGGCAATAAATGGATTTACTCCCCCTCCCCCAAAATCTGTATTTATAATTCTTAGTGTCGTAGCATCTAACTGCCAAATGCACGCTTGATTTTTTATTTTGCCACAACCAGATAAGCTTAAAAGAGACTTCTTTCCTTTGTGTGCAGTAAACTTGCTGCTGTTAAGCATTCGCAGCTTTTCATCTGCAGGTTTGTTGATATCTATGATGCTTATAGTTTTTGGGCAGACCATAGGAGAAGAAAGGATACAGGAAAGGAAAAGCTTAGAAACTGTTGTGAAGTAAGGCTTAGTGGCATCATTTGAACCAAAATGTACACCAATCTAAGGTAATTTTAAAGATACTTTTGTACCCTTGGTTAAACTGCTGTAACTTCAAAAATAGTATGATTTGGATCTCTCCACCCCGGATGCATTTAAGCTGAGATACGGTTTCAAATTGGGAAGCAATTAAGTTGAAGAGGTAGGAAGTTAATGCAACCTCAGTTTATTCCTCTGCTGATCTAATTCAGCTCTGGTTTGTGCTGCTGTTGGAAAGAGTAATCTTGGGTTTTCCCATCATGTCTTCCCAGTTTAACTCTCTTATTTCTGCTTCTTGCTTTTGTGCCAGCACTAGCTTTTTTGGTAGGCAGAATTGATCTGGATTGAGGGACAGCTAGGTGCATGGAAACCTAGTTGCATGGTCTGAGAGAGGGCGTTGTGGCTAAGGGTTCATACTGTGTGTGGAACCCCATGAAGACCTGTCTTTATTAGTGATGGGAGTGGGCAATGTGGAGTGCTCTCATTGTGTTTGTAGGTGACACCACACTTGAAGGGTTCCTAGAAAGCAAGAGGAATGGTCTGTTGAGAACATGATGGTATTTCAGTGGGGAAAAGTGCCAAGTCCTGCACCTGGGAAGGAAGAGCCCCTGGCAGGGATACAGGCTGAGGACAAGAGGTGGAAAGGCCCTTGGGGTGCTGGCAAACAGCAGCACCTTGGCAATGAAGTTGGCCAACAGCATCCTGAACTGGGTTACCAGGCACACAGCCAGTAGATCAGGCACGTGATGATCCTTCCTGATTATTCAGCATTTGTTACATCACGTCTAGGTACTGCATCCAGTTTTAGGTCCCCAGTACAGGAAAGCTGCTGATAAATTGGAACAAGTTTGGCAGAAGCCACCATCACAGGTGGAGATGGAGAGGCTGTGGTGTGGGATTTGAGCCTGTGCTGCTTGGAGAAGTGGGCTCCCAGTGCCTATGGGGAAGTTACAGAGAAGGTGGAGCTGGACTCTGCAGTGACGAGATTGAAACAGGAGTGATTCAGATGAGATACAAGGAGAAGACTTTCCACCATGTTTGGGTTGCTGGAGAGGTTATGTGGCCTCTGTCCATTGAGGTTTCCAAAACCCAGCTGAGTCAAATGTTGAATAACTTGGGCTGACCTCACAGGTGAGGCTGCTCTGGGGAGGAGTTGGTACAAGAGACCTTCTCCCGTGGCTCTGAGATCCAGCCAACCTCTGGTTGAAAACAACATCAGCAGCTTGGTGGCCAGAGAGGGAGAGCTTTATTCTTCCTCTTAAAACTGAAGATTTACTGCTCCTCCCTGAAGATAGGCTTCAGTATTTAAACTAATTTCTCTTCCTTTCTGTTGCAGAAGACAAGGGGAGCAGATGGTGGGTAATTTTGACTTAGTTAAGGAAGAGTAATATGTTAGAGGAATTTAACTTGATTGCTAGCTGATGGTTAAGTATAGACTGGCTTGAGTCAAACTTAAACCTTTAAGTATCTTTCAGGATCTGGTGGTTGTGTTTTTTTGAGGTTATTTTTAAGCCATTTTCTATTGAATGGGAGCATTCTGTTTCTAGAGGCTTGCCCTCAGTTTATTTTGATTTCAGTTGTAAAAACAAGCAGTACTTCCTAGTGGCAAGCTTGAGTCATCACCTTACTTAACTAGAAACAAAGCCACTGTGTCAAAAGTGGAGGTGACATGGGCAGTCATCTCCTCATGCTCACTAATGCCACCGTTTTCTCACAATGAATCCACAAATTAAATGGGGGGGGGGGTCCTCATGTTTTTGAAAGTGGTGCTGCATATGTAACATGAGTGAGGATTCCTGTTTCTTCCCAGTGTCCATGGCTCGATCGAGTCAGTTAAGTCTTAATTACATCAGGGGGAAAAGGGAAAGGGTAAGTCTGCAGCACTGCCACTGAGAGGATCACCAAGATCACTCTGCTTTTCAGGATCACAGTAAGTATTTACCATTGCTGATTAAAAAGCCCATGTGTAAGAAATAAAGCTTTACAAGCACACTGGGAGATGCCTGCGTTTGCACTCTAGGGTGTTTTCCTTTACATAATGAAATATACCTTGTAAGTATATATAATGTAAATAAATATATAGGCATACCTAAGGCTTCTGAAGCGGAGCAGTTTTAAGTTGGACTGTAATTTTGCTACTCCCTTGGAGCAGTGAGTCCTGCATCTGGCATCACTGTTTTGCTGCATTAAAATACCTGCTTGCTCTGAGCTGTTGCTTTGTTTTTCATCCTGAGTGCTGACAACGTGCTTAGCTTCGGGCTGCATCACACGTGATGCAAATCTGAGTCAAAAAGGTGAAGAGATCACCAAAAGTACTGGAAGGTCATTGCCAGTTTTCTTCTAATAGATGTTAAGGTCTCACCTGTGCAAAAACCTGGTTCAAAAGCAGTTCTCCAAAGGTTTGTTCAGATGCGGAATTCTTTGTATTGCCATAAGCAAATTGGTTTTTGTATTTGTACTTGCTGCCAAGCAGATTTAGTGTTCTCATTTCTTTATGGTGTGCACTGTTTCCTTCCCTGCTACAGGTTTGTGTTACTGCTGGGGCAAACTGTACTGGTTTTACTAAATGTTAATCCTGCTGTTAGCATTGGTTTTATATTACAGTGCTGAAGAAGAAACTTGTGTACTTAACTTGGTGATACTGTGTTAAGAGTGGAACTGGCCATGATTGGTTCTGCTTACTCCTGAGCTTGTGAGGTCATGAGTAAAATCTGTGTGTTATTCCGAAGCATACAACAGAAAAGTTTCACTGTTCCATGCTTAGGTTTGGAGTGCTTTGAGAGATCTGTGTTGGAGGCATTTAATTTCAGCTTCAGGCTCTTGGACTGTTGGATTCTTGGCTTATGTGAGATGGGTACAATAAATATGATTAAAGTCTGGGGGGCTTTCAGTTCTTTCTCTGAGGGAGCTTTTAAGGTACTTGAGCACAGGTGTTTAAAGCCATTTGAAACTCTGTGATACCATCTCTGGCTCCCTGCAGCCACTTTAAAATGACATATATTCTCCTGTGTTTTGTGCCATATGTGCAGTCATACGTTTTGGGTATGTCAGTCTGAAATGTTCCCAGACACCTGTGTTTGGATGCCTACATTGCTTTCTAGCAGACAGCTTTTTGTCAGCTTTTTTCAGATGGTTATAACAGAAGAATACATTGCTTTGATAGCTTTCAGGAAGGAGACATGAAATAAATAGCAAGCTGAGAACTTTGGACCTGTAGAATAATATAAGGAGCGCATCGATTGAAAAAATCCCCAAACAATAGAGCAATCACTGGCTTGGCTTGGTATTGTAACACACACAAAAGCAAAGCAGCACTAGGAATTCATTCCTCACTTCCCACCATCACAGGCAGGTATTCTGCCATCCCCAGGGAAGCAGGGATCCATCACAAATAACTTACCTGGGAAGGCAAACGCCATGACTCTGAATGTCCCACCTTCCTGCTTCCCCCAGCTGTATATGCTGAGCATGACCCCATAGAGTGTGGAACATCCCTTGGGTCAGTTGGGATCACTGCCCTGTGTCCCCTCCCAACTCCTTGTGCAGGTGTGAGGAGCAGAAAAGGCCTTGACCCTGTGTAAGCTTCTCAGCAGCAGGTAAAACATCCCTGAATAACCAACGCTGTTTCCAACACAGCCCCGTACCAGCTATCATGAAACCACCATGAAATAAAGCTTTTTACATTAATTTCTAGTTTTTCTTTAATTCCCTTATTAAAACACTTTGCAGAGATTTATCTTTTTTAAGGTTTATTTGCTGTTAGCATTCTAGATGCCAGGATAACTCTTCACTGAGCAGTGGCCTGACTTGAACCTGTACGTGCAAGGCTGTGGAGTGTCAGATGAGACTTGGGGGAGTCTTGTTTTCCTTTTGGTTTTTCTTATTTTATCTCCCCAGTGTGAAAGACATCAATGTGTAGCACAGTAGGAGAGGAGCATAGTATTTTTAAGAGCTTGAAATGGAAGGTATGGAATTCAAAATACTTAATATTCTGCCAAGTTACATAAACTGTAGCCTTGCTAAACTCAGCTTTTCTTTGCAGTAGTAGGGGAGGTTGCTAAGGGGTGGGGGATGTCAAGTGAGATGGCTGCAGGGGTGTTATGCACAGAGTTAATTTCGACCTACGCTCTGCTTCTCTGCAGAAGAAGTTGAAGAAGAGTCTGAAACTACAGTTGAGGTTGATTTGACTGATAAACAGAAACATCAGCTGAAGCACAGAGAGCTCTTCCTTTCTCGCCAATATGAGTCCCTTCCAGCAACACATATCAGGTAAGATGGAGTCAATCTCATTGACTGTGTGTGTTCTATGGAGGTGGGTTGCCTGCCAGTAGCTCATTTCAGCCTCTGTCTTGCAAAAGGATGTGATTGATCACAGTGGAGTTGTGCCAGATTGACCCACGGGCTGCTTTGGAAGTACCTTTTTTTTCCTTCTGTTGCTTCATGTCTGAGCTTTGGAGGCAACAAGAATCACAGAGCTCTGGCTTGCCGATTAGAGCATCAGTTGGCAATATGGTATAAAAGGTCAGTCTGCTCCACTTTGGAAGAGTTGTTTAACTACTCTTCATCTGGCCAGAGGAGCTTTGGTTGTCTGCGCAGGGAAGCCACAGATGGCTTTGGAAAGGGAGGCAGAGACTCAGTGGCCAGTGCTGCAGTTTAGGGCTGCATGCATTTAAACATTAAATTATCCCAACTTCAGTGCATGTGAAGAAGTCGCGATTGAGCTTGGCTAAATGATGCAAAGGCATTTCAAGTCTTGTTTGAAGTTGCTCTAATCCTAATGTGGGAAGGGGCTTGCTAAAGCTCAGAAAGCATTTATTCATTTTCTTTCTGTAAATGATGTAAGCACTTAACATCATCCTCTCTTTAACAGTCAAGGAAATTCTTACTGTGTTGGGGCGGGAGGTGATGATGGAAAAGCAAGAGCATAGCGACAGAGAGGAGTGTCGCAAGTGTAAAAGGGGCTCATACATTGCATTCCAAAGGAGTTTTCATTTTCTCATTACATCCAGCTCCTCTCAGCCATTCCAGACAATAAATAACTAGAAGCTAGGAAAAAAGTGTGTATGCTCCAATAGGAAAACCACTTTGTATGTGCATATGTATTTCCTCTCTTGTTGGCAAATGCGTGGCTTCTCTCTGTCAATGCCAGCAGAAAACTGGAAGCTGGCATTAGTTTCCTGTGCTTGATTCAGCTAGTTTTTCTCTGACTTTGAGAAAGTCATTTAACTGTCAAATCTCTGCTTCTTGAGCTGTAGCTGGAGATAATAATCCTGCAGAGTTCCTTTTACTTCCTTTGACATTTAGATATCGAAAGAAGGTATTCTCTTCTCAGAGAGAAGATTACATAGAAAAGTATTGTAAATGTCTTCTCACCTCACAGCTCTGAGAGCAAACACAATAGTGGTTCTCCAGTACATCACAAAGACACCAGAAGACCATGTGAATCCATAGTACACACAGCACTGCACAGCATGCAGATGCAGAGTGGTGACTTGCACCTCCTTTTCAGAACAGATGAATGCTGTAGGGCTGTGCTGTCATGTGTTACCAGGACCTTTACCAGATGAACTCTGGAGCTAGCTTTATGGAGTCTGATGATGTTTTAACAATCTTTATTTAAAAAGAAAATACATACAAACTGTTCTTTAT
This sequence comes from Agapornis roseicollis, assembly GCA_002631895.1. NCBI lineage: Eukaryota > Metazoa > Chordata > Aves > Psittaciformes > Psittacidae > Agapornis > Agapornis roseicollis. The sequence continues at coordinate 8,643 of NDXB01014732.1, forward strand.
TGTGCTTATTTAATTAACCAGCACTCAGATCCTGTGATTCTTACTAGGCTTCATAACGCCTATTAATGAGCTTGTCCTGTAAAAGAGGATGGAAATGCTGTGAAGGTGGTGTACTCCAACTTTCTCCCATCAGTACTCCATAAGAGCCAAGGATGGAGATTCCATGGCCTCTCTGGGTGCCTGTTTCACTGTTTGACCACCACTGTGGAAATTTTTTTCCCCGTCATCGGGATTTCCCTTGTTGAAACTTAACTGTCTTCTGTCTCTTGCTCTATCACCATGTTTCTCTGAAAAGGAGCCGGGACCTGTGTTATGTCTCTTTTCATTAGGTAATTGAAGACAGCAGTAGGATTTCTCCCTTCAGTTGTCACCCCTGAAGAGTGAGCAAATCCAATTTAGTATCATCTGCAGACTTGCTGAAAGTGTTAATAAAGATCTGAAGGTGTTGGCCCCAGTGTTGCCACTTGGGAGATGCCACCTGTAACCAGCTGGACTTGGTACCACTCACTACATCCTTTTCAGCCTAGTTTTCCCCACCTTATAGTCTGCTTACCTAGTCCACATGTTACCAATCTGGTTGAGGGACAGTGGAACACACTGCAAGCTTTGCTGTCACTCATCTACTAAGTCAGTCAGTCATCTCCATACAAAATGCTGGAAAATACTCAAGCAATAGAAGTCTGAGTAGCTCCATTCTGTCTTTGCTCTTACCACATGCAGTTTTAGCCCCTGCATAGGAACAGTTGGATTTACAGGAGAAACTAAATGGTACAGTGGTATAAACTGCACAGTGGGGGTTAGTTCTCTCCAGATTAAGAATACAAAACCTCTGTCCCTCTGAAAGGACAAGAAGAAAGCTAAAAGTGATCTTAACAGAATGGAGGAGGCTGAACTGTCTGAAATTGCTTTTGGCAGCTACAGGTCTTGAACTTCTACAATGTCAGCTAAGGAAAGAAACTGAGTTTGGTTGCCTTTCTGCTTGTAATTCAAGGAAATGAGCCTTACCGCTGCGGTCTGGTTTATTTGGTTTTTGATAATGTACTTTCACTGCTTTTGTTTCGTCTTCCTAACTAATCTTTTTACTCTTTAAACTGAAAGGCAGAGAAGGTGACAGCCCTCCCTGAAAACCCCTCTGACCTAGAACACTTTTAATCTAATTCCCAATGACAAATACAGTCGTGTCTCAGTTCTACACCTGGTGCCACTACTTTATCGTTGAGGTGCCTTGCAGTCATTTTAGCAGGTTAGGTTTCTTTGACGTGCATGCCTAATTCTGAAGCATTTTGGTCTGTAATGTTGAGTTTTGAATGAGTCTGATGTAATTTGTTAGCTTTTGAATTACAGAAATACACTTTAATTCCTTATTCTCATACCTTTTATATTGCTATATATTATATGAAAGTCTCTTGAAATACTTTTTTGTTTATAACTATACAGATTTTTTAGACTTCATCTTATTTCCCCTTTCCATTAGGTGCAGGCAGTGTAGTGGTAGTTAAACAGGGCAGTGCTGCCTTGTGGACACAGTGCTCCTGCAGTGAATACATGTAAGAAGGTATAATTGCTTAGCTCCGAGTGGCACCATTCTGGAGTAGTGACATGTGGAACACGACAAGCTGATGTACTAGTTTAGGTCTCAAAGACAAGGCTTTGTTACCTGAGTGCCTGCTTGTCAGGTTACAAGTGAAACTGTTCCCTCCTTATCTGCTCAGATGTGTAAGGTTAGTGGCCCTCTTCCAGTGAATTATGTTTCCTTCCTAATCCCTGCATGTTGCAGGTGGGGTTTGCCAGGCCCTGTGATCCCCAGATGTTCTTGAAACAGTTATGCTGCCAGTCAGGCTCACACAGTCTGTGTCATTACTGTCACCCTCTGACGGCACCCAGAATTCCTGTGGATGGCTCCTGTAAGCAATTCCAGTCTGGAGAGATGCACTGGGTTATCTGACTTGGGCTTTAAATGTCTTTTTCATTCATAAGGTCTCAAGAGTCAATAGGTGTTAAGATTGCTGGAAAAACTTGCATTAACTTCTGAGATCATTTGTGATTGCTTTTAAATGTAGTACTTCATAGGCATTCAGTAGAAGAATTTATCCTTTAGGGTTTATCTTGCCATTTCATTATCTTTGCTTAGACCATGTTTGCTAATAACCGTGTTTCAGTCTTGGGGTTGTGTTTTTTTTGTGGTAGTGGTGTTATTTTAAGTGTTTGGGAAGCAAAGCATTCTCAGATGTCAGTAAAATCAGGTGTGCATCTTTTGGACTGCCCTATACTAAGAGCAGAACTCATGCAAAGTAAAAGATGATCTGCCTGATCTGCCTGAAGTCAAGACAGCTTGAGAATGGAGACAAGTTTCAGAGAGTGGTGGCATTCTTGGCAGACCAGAAGTTTCTGGGATACAAGGTGGGGTGTGTGTGTGTGTGCATTATATACCTCACATGTGCCTGTATATATGTCACAGAATGATTTGGGTTGGAAAGGACCCTAAGATTATCAAAGTCAGAACCCTGTGCCATGGGACACCTCTCACTAGACTATGTCACCCAAGGTCCATCCAGCCTGGCCTGTCTGTGAGATACAGCTTCTAGCTACTCTTTTAAAAGCTCATGTTGAGCCTTAAAAGCCTGATTTATTTTCTGGTATAAACCAGATTAGATAAGGAGTGAATCTGCTTGCAAAGACATGTGCTTACCTGCTGGTTTGGATTGTTAAGAAAGGTATTCTTTTCTGAGTTGCACTGATTTAGAGCAAAGGGACTCTCCCGATAGCATTCAGCTAATTTGGGTATGAATTAAGAAGAACATTCACTTTAGGCCAGGATCTTTTTCTCAGACATGGTTAATAGCTGGTACTTTGTAACAGTATTAGAAAAAGTGTGTGTATCAGCGGAAACTTAGCATTCAGATACCTGAAAATCAGTACAGATTTCCCTCTAGTGACATCATTACAAAGCAGGAGTCTTTCATATGGTGCAAAATTTCCCTATTCTATTGCATGGAGTGAAGTGCATTGCTTCTGAGCCGGGCGACTTGATGATCTTAAAGGTCTTCTGCAACATAAATGATTATAAGATGCCATGAAAACTCATTGCTAACCAGACTGCTGTGGTTTTGTTCAGTATGTGCATTGCTGCTGCTGTGTCACAAGTTAGCAGCCTTTTGCTTTTTAGAACCAATTATTCCCTTAAGTAAAAATACCAGTGACTTGAGTTTCCTGTAGTAGTTTATAGCAATATGTGGTTATGCTTATTTTGAGTATCAGAAGATGTAGTTTTACTGTTCCCAGACCAACAAAACATTCACCTCTGTCTGTGGCACTCAGTGCATTTGTTCTTTCTACTCAGTGTTTTCTTTCAGACCCTATTCAGCTACAGAATACAAGATTCAGTCAGTAATGTAGGCTGGAACAGTACGAGTGTAAATGTGGTTTTCAGTGGTAATGTGTTAAAGCTTCTTCCAAATGTGTGTATGTTCACAGATGCCTTCATTTACCTCTTAACATTTCTCCAACTATCAAGGTAGGATCTCCTGGTAGAGCTGTTGAATGTTTTGGTTCTTCTGCTAACAGCGGAGCAGTTTAATCATAGAAACTGTGTAAATTGTTCCTGAATGGCAAAGTCTCCTTTAATTTTGCCTTTTGTAAATTTGCCTCACGTTGGGAATGTTTTGTCCTGTTTAGATTATGACTCAATATCAGTGGGAGAACTGCATGAAAGTTGGAACCTTAAGAATATGCAATTTACTTGGAAATCCATGTCAGTTGTGCATGACTGCTCCAAGAGACTGCCTGTAATTTTTACTCATTTGGATTTCTCAAAATCAGCACTCCAGCTTTGATTAAGACTAAAACTGATTTTTACATCTAAAAGCCACATGCAGCATAAAAAGCCTGGGCTGCCTATGTGATCTGTGCATATGCATAGATGCCAGGCAATTGCTGGTTCATTTAGATGTACATAAATCAATTTACTGTGCATTGTTTCTAATTCTATTTGGTCAAAGCTGTGTTAATCAGTAATATCAAGTTTATTGATCTCTCTTATGGTCACAAATGCACAATTTTACACTGTTCAGGAGACTGGCATCATTTTGTTGGAGGCACAGATCGCAGTAATATTCACCTATCAAATGTTGGTTGTTTTTCCCCCCCTCATGTTTGAGACATCTCCTTAAATGAGCAGAACCAAACTCAAGCCAGTTAAGTACAAATCAATACAACACACTTCTTTCTTCTGACATTTCTAGGTACCAACTGAATATTTAAAATGCTAAACTCTAGTTAGGGGTCTGTTGCAGGTTTATGTTGATGCGTTGCTTTTCTTTGGTTTAGTGTTGTGCAATAGCTTGCTCTCCAGATGTAAATACCATTGCAATCTGGAAAACTTGAGGCTGCTGTAAAGGCTTTGGTACGTGTCTGTCAGCATCATTCACTTAACAGAGGAAGTTCAGGTTAGATCTAAGGCAGAAGCTCTTCCCTGTGAGGGTGCTGAGGCACTGGCAGAGGGTGCCCAGAGAAGCTGTGGCTGCCCCATCCCTGGCAATGTTCAAGGCCAGGTTGGACACAGGGGCTTGGGTGACATGGTCTAATGTGAGGTGTCCTGCTCATGGCAGGGGGTTGGAGCTGGGTGGTCTTTTCCAGCCCAAATCATTCGAATTCTGTGTCCCTTAAACTGCTTAAAAGTAAAAATACACAAATACTCTTAGATTTGCTTCTCATAGCTGGGAATCAATGTCATCTGATTGGCAGAAGCTTTTTTGGACTCCACAGTCCTTAGTCTGCAGTTTGGTGATCATTGCTTCAATTTAGACTGCTTGCAAGGGATCAGGACTTGGCTCAGAGTGGCTGTTTCGTTGCAGATATTCAGAGCACATTCCCATTTAAGACAGTTCAGGAAAAACCTTTTTTATTTAAAGTAGCTCTTTCCTCTACTCAGTATCTGCACCTTTTTCCTCTCTTCTTTCCATTTGTGTGGAATATGTGAAAGGTTAGTCTTGAGTTCTCCTGCACAAAGCCTCTCAACCCTTCTTCATAATACACCTTTGTTATGGTTTATGAACGAAGAGCGCACGTTAAAATCAAATCAGGTTTTTCTCGCATAATATTTCCTAATACTCTCTGCTGTGGCTTTGTTCACAGACTCTAGCTAGTGGCTCACACTGAGGCTTTCCAAATCTCTACTCAGAGGCCAGCGTTCTTGATGAAGATCAGTGAGTGACATTCGTTGCGCATGGCCCAGCAAGGGGGGCCCTTAGTAACTGGTAACAGTAGGATTTCCAAGTGTGTGTGAGGCCATGCCTGAATGTATTATTTTCTTTCTTCAACTTGTATCTGAGTGACCAATTCATATCAAGTTTCATTGACAAGGTGGGAGCAGAGAGCAATGAGTTCTGAGAGTTCTTGTACTGCGTCAGTCTCACCCACACCATGGCTACATTCCCATAGGAAACTTCCCTAGCTTGATACCTTACCCATGGGGTTGCTTTTTCTACTCCTGTGGTTTCTTGTGGTGAGCAGGCACTAAGTGGTTTGTTTCTTTTGTTTGCATACCTCCTGTCCCCAGAGACCCTATTAAAATCAGGTTTGTGTCTTGTGGGCTGGCTTACTGATCTGGTGAGAACATGAATGAGTAGCCTGCGAGGACAGCAGAACAGGAATTGTAGAGCTTTCCACTGGCTTAAAGGTAGAGGCTGTGCCAAACAAACAAGGGCTTTAAATGATCAAAGCAATTGCTGTTGATTTTGATTCATCTTGGTCAGTGTTAGCATCAGATTTTGATATTTTGGTAAAATGTGAAATTACACTTTCCATTATTTTAAATAAGAAACTTACTAGAGGGTGATGCCCCAGACATTGCAACCAAGATGTCTGGCGCAGTTTGCACTGTTTGCTTGTTTGGTTTGGGGTTTTTTGTCTTGGTTTGGGTTGTGCTTTTTTTCCCCCAGATGCACATGAAGTATATCTTCTGGAGAACTCGGTGCTTTGCTTTATTTTGCTTAACCAGGCTATATTGAAATCTTGTTGTCTTGTGTAATAGCCTTGGTACCACTGTTCTCAGATGTATTCCATTATTGCGCTGTGTCTTCACTGGACAGGTTAGTAAGGGCAGTCTTGTACTTCTCTGTTGTAAATACTGATCATTGCTGTAGCTTTGGCTGAATTCTGTTCCCCCCACATGTTTTCATCCCTGGCAGTGTTCAAGGCCAGGTTGGATGGGGCTTGGAACAAGCTGCTCTAGGGGAAGGTGTCCCTGCCTGTGGCAGGGGTTGGAACTGGATGAGCTTTAAGGTCCTTTCCAACCCAAAACAGCTTGGGATTCTAACATGTAACATGTGGAAACAGCTTTCACATGGTTAATGTTTTAAAGAAAAGAGCAAGGGTTAGGAGTTGTAGCTCTGGTTCCTAGGATAGGAGAAGCAAGTGAATACTGAGTGCTTGATACGATAGAGGCTGGTACCACCTTGAGCATATATATAGGCAAGTTGTTGTCTCCTTTTATTGCAAGACCTTGAAGTTAGTTTTTGTTGCAGCCTGATTTAGTAACAAGTTTTGTTGGCATGGTTGTCAGCGCAGTGGAATAACAGCTTCTGGTTTGTGCCCAGTTTAAATGTAAAGTACATCTAAAAGCAGGAAGGATTCTGAAGGGACACTTCAGTCTCATCAGAATTGAGCTTTAAGTGAAGACACAAAAGCTAACTTCCTTTTGTTTGTAGTTATTTGTATATTGCTGAGGTGTCCGAGGCTTTCCCGCAGCATTCACACAAAGGAAATTCTGCCTAATTTTGCAGGAAGTAAAAAGAGGTTTTCTGAATACTTAACTTGAGAAAAAGGTCAAACCCAGGTGTGTAATCTTAACATCAGTGGGACCTTCTCATGCTGTTTTCTAGCAATTCAGTGTGTTGGTAGCAGTTAAGAATGCTGCTTGGTGGAAGAATATAGCATAAATCAGAGAATCAGATAAGAGGAAGGTTTAATATCTCATTTCAAAAAAGCTGGGTGATTCCTTGTAGGTTTTACTTTAGCTTGGTTATTTTTTGTGACAGCTTCCCCTGTTCCAGTCTGAACCCAGCACCCCTTGTCCTGTCGCTGCAGTCCCTGATGAAGAGCCCCTCTCCAGCATCCTTGTAGCCCCTTCAGACACCAGAAGCTGCTCTGAGGTCTCCATGCAGCTTCTCTTCTCCATTGGGGCTGAACAGCCCCAATGTTCTCAGCCTGGCTCCATGTGGGAGGTGCTGCAGCCCCTGAGCATCCTTGTGGCCTCCTCTGGACTTGCTCCAACAGCTCCATGTCCTTATGTTGAGGACTCCGGCACTGCACACCGTGCTGCAAGTGGGGTCTCATCAGAGCAGAGTAGAGGGGCAGGATCACCTCCCTGACCTGCTGCTCATGGTCCTGTTGATGCAGCTCAGCACAAGGTCTGCATTAATGTGGTTTTCTTTAGAATCCCGTTTATTAACAATAATTCTGTAGGTTTTTTGCAGAGAAGTTGGCTGCAGAGGAGTTTGAGGCCAAAGGAGCATTGGGGGAGAAAGGGATGAAGAAGGGGTGGGGGCAATGTGGTCCAAGCCCCCATTGTGTTATTAGCTAGTGGTGTAATACATGGGGTCATCTATACCCCTGCTGAATAACAGGAAGGTTTTGACTGGCAGCCTGCATTGAAATGTGGTAGTTAGCATTTTAATGTGGCCATAGGAGAAATGGATAGAATCCCATGATTCAGGTCAAAAAAGAACAGTGTTTTACAGGCCATTGGCAAAACCTTGCATAGCTCCTACTTGGGGTTGTTTTCAGATTAGGCACTCAACTTGCTGCGGGTGAGCCACTTGGAGGTGATGCTTCATTCAGCAAGCATTACTGATTGTATATGTATTTATTGTTTGCCATAGTACCTCTTGTCCCTTTATTGCTTCTCTCTTTCTGAAACTGTTTCCCAGTTTGACAGAATTGCTGTGTATTTGAGGGCATGGGTTCATTCATTTGGTTGCTTTGATGTTAATGTTGGTACCTCCAACATATCCCAGTGTTCACTTTATATTCTATAGAAGAATTAACATAATAGTTTTAAGTGTTTTCTTGGAAATAACTTTTTGACCTCATAAAAAATGGATCTTTGTAAAAAATTAACAGTCCTTTCTTACGTTTGTGTAGGGGAAAATGCAGTGTTGCACTTCTGAATGAGACCGAGTCTGTGCTGTCATACCTGGAGAAAGAGGTAAGACATGACTTCTGTTTGGATAAATACTGGGATGGGTTTATGTGTTGGGGTTTTTTTATGACTGTGTTAGTAAAAAATGGGCAAATAAGAGTTTGAAAATCTTTCCTTAATGATAAGTTAGAAAAACTACATTGTAGGAAACACTGATTTGAAAAATGTTACTGAGCAAAGGTTTTTTTGCCACTCTCACATGGTGGATTTGGTATTCATATGGTTGTATTTCAAAAATCATTAATCCCAAGTAATTCCTAGCAGATACTACAAAAGAAAATGATCCAGACGTTTTCCTGTAGACACTGAAAGGGGAGTTCACATGGTGCCTTTTTCCCCTCTTGTTTTATCTTTTTTTCTTTACCTCTTTCTTTTTCTATCCTCCCTCCCACTCCCCCAGATGGATTCCAGAAAGAAGAATATTCTGTAGTTAATGGACAGGAGAGCAAGAGAGGCCCCTGAGGGCAGCTTAGCCAAGGAATTTAATTCACGTCTCGGAATTACTGCATGGCAGGATCTTCTCGCCTTTAATTTCTTGTGAAAGGAACTGAAAATTCTGAGCTTTACCAGAGGGAAAGAAACTTTCTGAGAGTTTGAAAGATAATCGTATTGCAAAATACCCTCCAAACACACCCATCTCTCTTCAGAGTGTTTTAATGTAACATTAGGCAGACGGTGGGTTCTGCCTGAAATGAGCATGTCTTTGTGTTTCTGCACCAAAACCCCTGATAATCAGTAATAATTTTCTGCAGGCAGGACTGACTTACCCTTCAGGTGACTGTAGGAAGTGCTTTGGTGTAAGCTCTTCTCAGCCACTGGCAGTGTCTCATGCTCTTATCAGATTAATTTATAATGCAGAGCCAATATGGTAGAGATTTTGGGGAGGAAACCAGTTCAGTTCAGAAAGCAGTTCACATTAATTCTTTTCAAACCTCTTTATACTTTTTGTGTAAGAATCTTCTCATTACTCATCTGTTCTGAAATAGCGATTAGAGAAGCCGTTTAAAAGTACTCATGAAACATCCTTCTTCTTTCTTTTTTCTGTGCGCTCTTGAAGTGTGTGTGGATGGCTGATTAAAACCCATTACGGTGTTGCAAATGTGTCTTCTTTTTTAGGATACCTTTTTTTATTCACTGGTGTATGATCCATCACTGAAAACGCTTTTAGCAGACAAGGGAGAAATCCGAGTGGGGCCTCGCTATCAAGCAGATGTGCCAGACATGCTTGCAGAAGGTAAATCTATGATCTCTGATTAGTCCAAAGCATCTTACCTTGCATCAGTACTTCTGCTGACTTTCTGAATTAACCCAGCCAGTATAGAGGTAGAGAAGGTAAAATAGTAGGTGCTAGAAAATTGACAAATACCACTAAATGTTATGAAGAAAGGCTAATTGAATAGCTGCTGAAAGGATATGTTTCCAGATTGTGCATAACGCAGTTAAGGCAGCGTTCATTTAACTGTACAGTTAGGTAGGTCTTTAATACAGGCCTGAGGGTAAGGTGTTGGGGACCAAACCATTTTGTAGAGTCAGAACATGGTAGCAGAACAAGCGAAAAATGTACTCTTTCTGTCCCTTTTGAGACAGGCTCTGCATAGAGAGTGTGTTTGTGTCTTATGTTAAACTAGTGGTTTCCATCAGACCATCTCGCCTGTTTTGTGGCAGGACAGAAACAAAGCTTTCAAGGCTTGGCATATCTTTAAAATCACTGGTATTTAAATTGTATTTTATCTATGTATAATTGAGTTGTATATATATATAATATACAGCTACCTGCATCTTCGTTTTTTGCTACATGGGAACTTGATTTTTTTAAACAAAACTTCAAGTAGTGTTGAATGTTACTTAATGGTAGTGATTGCAATTGTGTCTTATGTTTGAGGTTACATTTACTTAAGACATTTTAAAATAAGCTGGGTGTAGAATGTGCATTCTACATTGAGTGCATACAAACCAAAGTTTCCTCAGAATTATCTACACATAGATACAGTCGTCAAGAATCTCTGTATCATTCCTTAGTAAGAAGAGATGATGTGACAGGAGTATCACTTGCAGTAATTCACAGGAGTTCTGAATGCACCAAATGGGTATATTTGTAACTTTAAGTGGTGTGTTTTCCATTTGTCATGGGCTGCTTTTTTGTTCCTGCTATTGTTTTGTTTCACATAAAACAGGCATTAGTTCTACAAAGCTTGTTTGTTAAACTGAATAAAACAAGAACAATTTGACTTCTAGCAAGTGGCAGATTGTTTCCTTATGGAAACATTAGAAATTCCATTTTCTAATGGAATGCTTAGTAGCTCACCTGCATTGTTACTCTTACCTTTTAATAACCAGAAATAAGCCCGAGGAAGTCTTTTCCAGTCTTGTATCTAAGGAATACAGACTTGTTTTAGAACAAGTGTTCCTGTCATAAGGAAGCAAATATTTCTGTAGACATTCATATGCTCAAGAGGAAAGCTCCCAAGAGATGAAGACAAAATGACTGTCTCAACGTGTGTATCAAGTAGGCAGGAATTACTGATGTGCTTCTGAAGTAGCTGGTTGAATTGCTGGGTTTTCAGGATGAGCTAGGCTTGTCTGCCAGGCAGGAAGTGTTTTCTCCCTAAGTTCTAACTCAGCACAGAGCCTAATTATGGAATAGTGAATACTACATAGAAAGTAGAAAGTAAATAGTTTTCCCATGGAAATTTTACTCTTTTTTTTTTTTTTTTTTTTTTTTTTTT
>NDXB01014732.1:19631-48739 GCA_002631895.1 Agapornis roseicollis
CTGAAATTTTTATTTTTTTTTTTTTTTTTTTTTTTTTTTTTTCCTCCTCCTAAAATTAAATTCCATATTTATTAAAAGTTAAAGATGCTGAGTTCTTCTGGAGCGTAACTTTGAGTTAAATCCTTGCTTCAATTAAATGAGTAGCAGATCTTTCACGTACATCATGAAGACAGGATTTTGCTGGGTGTTTTTCTCCCACCTCAGTATCCCCAAAGTGCAGTAAGTGATGCAGTTGTCTTGCTGACTTGAGAAGGGAGTAGTAGTCCCTCAGTTATTAAGGTTCAGAAAGAAAGACCAGGTTGCCCACAAAGCAAAGATCTGTTATGGATCTGTTGTGGTATATGGAGCGCTTCTTTGGCAGCTCATTTGGATTAATCTGCATTTATTCCTATTGACTGGTGGAAAAAAAGAGTTTGTAGGGTAAAAATAGCTGAATTATTCTGGTTTGACTGATTGCTATCTAAATGTTTTCATACCCTGCTGACCTCCAAGGATAAGAAAAGGATGATTCAGCTGTTACTGTGGCTTTATGTAGGCTGACAGCCTGAAAGTTAATCCTTTCACCATCTAGCCTTTATATTCATGAAAACAAATCTAAACAATGTCTAAAATGAATCAAATCAAACAGATACGTTTGGAGGTTGTGGGATTCTGTGAAGATTTCTCAATCTTGAAATCAACTCTTCAAGTTTAAAAAAGGCTAATGAATGATCTGTATGTCCAAAGGATTACACCGTAGTGTATAACTTTGAAAACCTGAAAACCACAGAGCAATCACCTTAAATTAAAAGAGAGGATTTAGGCAATTTTGAGTCAGCTAGGTGCCACTTGAGAAAAATCAGGTTTTGTGTTACCTGGTAATAGTATAATATACTAAAATAGAAAGCATTGCTAACTTGATTCCCACATAACATTTGTCCTTTAATGTAAAGGAACAGTACCTTGAATACCTTCTCAGAAGTGGTTGGTAGGCAAATTGTATGTTGACAAAGTCCCCAAAGCCATTTTTTAGGAAGTTTTAGCAAAAATCAGATTCACACCCCACCAGTTTATTTCATTTAGAAGTTCCTGGTGTATAAATGCAATTCCAATGACTGCAGACGTGTCAGTTCAGATTAGGATTCAGACGACCACTCAGAAAGGGGCTGGAAAAGAAAAAAAGGCCTTCCATATGTATTCAAAGCCCCTGAAATGATTTTGCTGTAAACATAGTGATGTATTATAGTGGATTAACAATTCAGACAGCTTGCCTTTTCTGGATACCGTGGTGATTTATGCCCTGATGGAATGAACTGCTTTTTTTTCCTAGTGTTTATTGGAGAAAACTAGTCTTTGTGGGAACAGTTTACTTCTTTTTTTTGCTTGCGTTGATGTTACCATTTTTTTCTGCCCTTGAATAAACAGAGTCTGAAGCCTGGTGTTCAGGCCAGACTTTGGGTAATGCAGCATACCTCCCCCTGCCCCGTGGGTGAATTGGATAACTTTATATTTCTCTATCATTTTTGAAATGAGAAGAATGTTTTCCTTTTCAAAAGCCTAAAATATTACAGAGTATTCCAGATCAAACTAGTTTTCCACTTTGAGATACATTGAATCAAACCATTCACACGGTTAGAGTAAACAAATACAAGCAAAGTTTAAATCTGGTTGAAAATGCCTGAGCCTTACCTAGCCTTGCTGCTTATGTGTGTAGCTGAATTGCTTAGAGTACACATCTAGTGAAGGCTGTAACTTTGGAGAAAGAGCGAGCTAGGTTTCTTTCAGCAGTCTCTTATGCCTTTTTTTATGAGCATCTTTAGGGGTAAAACTATGATCAGAGTTGTCAGATTAAAATGATATTATGGATGTTTGAAACGCTTACTTCTCTCCTGTCAAGGTCTGACTAGATAAAACCCCTGACTAGATAAAACCCAGAGTGAAATTAAGATGCAGCCAAGGTCAAGTATGAGTCAGTGCATTACAAAATAGAAATGAAGCAGAAATTCAGAGTACAGAGAGAAATAGTCACCATTGTGATCTAGCAGCATGCTGAGGGTCCATAGTCATCATCTTCAGTGGTGGGTGGACCCAACAGCCATCACCTTTTCCCTCCTTTTATAATGCATTAGGGGGAGGTACCTCTGTTAATGTCACCTGCTGCACATTCCTGGTGGATCATGTGCTTCCAGCTTTGCTGGTCTTGCGTGTCTGTCAGCAGTCCTTGAAATGGTGGGCAGCAGTTCCTCACACCAGTCCTAGAGACCCATGGGTGGTGGAGTCTTACCTCAGCTCCTCACACCAGTCTCTGAGACAGTGGACGGTGCAGTCTGATTCTGGTTCAGTCTCTTACATCCCCCCAGTGCCAAGAGCTCCAGTTTTGCTAGACAAGACTCTGTGTGTGAGATGACGTTAATTTTGTCCTAGCTGAAGGGAAAATTACAGCGTATGAAAGTACTTTTAGTCATGTGTTTCATAAACGTGTGAAACGTATTGGGGGATGAGGGTGCTGAGGGGAGCATCCCTGTAGGAAAGGCCCTGGGATGCTGGCAGGTAGGTGGAGGATGGATGTGAGCCAGCCATGTGCCCCTGGCAGCAAAGGAGGCCAACAGCATCCTGGGCTGTGTCCCCTGGCATGTAGCCTGTAGATCAAGGGAAGTGATCATCTGGCTTTAGCGAGCATTCATTAGATCACATCTACATACTGATCCAGGCTTGGGTCCCCCAGTCATAGACTGGTCTGGATTGGAAGGGACATAAAGTTCCAAACCCCTGTGAGCCTGCTTTGAAGAGCAGGTTGGGCTGGAGACTTCTATTAAGAGAAGCTGCAAGAGAAACCTCAAGCTGCTACTTGGTCACCTTCCCTCCAGTGGTGGTGCTGGGATAACTTGGTTGTATGTGTTCAGTCACTGCCATTAGCATGCTCAGTTTCAAGTGACTTTTTCCATAAAGACTTGGGAGAATACATTGAGCTTTTAGCAAATCTCAGTCTGAAAATGAAAGGACACCCAAAGATTAGGAAGTGCAAACACCAACGTTAAGCTAACAACATTAATACCTACCAAACTTCTTCAATATAGTTAGATTATAATACTGCAATGTAAGGAAAAGTGTATAACATGCATAGTGTGATTCAGTATAACAGAGCAGATACTGACCTTCAACAGTGCTGTTTCTTCTGTAAAACACAGGGTGATTTCTGAGATTTGGCACAAACCCACCACCTTGAAAGGGGGCTGTAGAGGCAGTTAACCTCTGAACATTCCCTACCTTCCTGCAAGTTGCTCAGGTGGTTGAAGAGTGTCTTCAGGCACAAAAAGGTTCCTGACCTGTGTTATCCTGGGCAGCATCACAGGGGCAGCTGCTCGCAGTCTCAGTGTGCACAGACTTATCTGAACAATGGGAAGTACCTGGTAAGAATGTTTTACTGTTAATGAATTGCTTGTGTCCAGTGGTCTGCTCCTCTGGCTCTGCCCATAGTGCCTGCTGTAAGGATTCTGAGTGCTGGGAAAGTCATGTGGAGCTGGAGAAGACCAGGTCAGAGTAGAAGAATGCTGTCTAGAATTGATTAATCTCAGCTGAAGGTGGATTTCTACAACAGGCTGGAGGATGTTTTAAGTTAGTTGAGATGGATCTTGACACAGGTAATGCATCAGAGCAAAACTCCTGTTTATGTATACTCAAATATATTTTGTTCCCAAATGGGAGTATCTGTTGGTTGCACTTTTGACTTCAAGTTAACATGTAAGTTTTTCTAGAGCACCTTCTAAAAGAAGGAAGTGTTTCTTGAGGGTTAGCAAATTGAAATATGGCGGTTACTTGTCCAGTTGGCAGGTATTTTTTGTTGTATTAAGCTTAGTGGAGTAAATTTTGCATCATGAACTGTCAAATGCATGATCACCACAAATAATAAAACACTCCTTACTGTGTTGTTCGTGTCAAATTTTAATAGGATTCTGGTATCCTTCATGTCAGTCTTGTCAGTCTCTTTTCTAGGGAGTTGGGTTAGTGATTTATACATTGGGCATGTTTATAGACTTTGGTCAGTTTTGCTGTAAATCAAACAAAGCCCATGTAAGTGGCCTGCTTGTGCCTCTTGTCAGTGAAGACTTTGTTTACTTCTGCCTAATCTTGCAGAAGAAAGGGTAAACCATAGGTGAGGTGTGCAGCCACATGTCCTGCTGTCGCTCAATGAGGTATTTGTAAACTTTGCATTAGAAACCAGAGTTTTTTCTGAAGCCTTTGCAGTAGTGTTATTTTAAAATGGGGTTTGCCTTTTGGTACAATTGGTTGAGGTATTAGGTGCATCTGTCATTGTGATCAAGCTAACAGTTACATGGATTAAGTTGGTTCTTCCTTCTGTACTTAGGATACAAACGCTATTCTCACATAATGTGCTAATGTAAATTTCTAAGCTTCAGTTCTCAGATCGTTCACAACCTCTGTGCTAGCAGTCAGATGATAAATCAGAAGGGTTTGAAGTTGTGCTTTTCAGCAAAGGGATCTCAGAAGAGCTGTTCAGCAGTTGAGGTTGTGCATGTCATGCTGCCTGGGGATTGTTGAGTGGTCTTTTTTTCCCTCCCTCTCCCTCCCTGTCCTGAATTGTAAAAACAGGTCTTCCTTTCTCAAGTTTTTACGCTTGAAGAGAAGTCAATCGGAGTTTTAGCTTCATCACAAGAGAGCCGTGATTTCCTGCTGTATTTAGCTTCTTGAGGAGACATAGGCATCTTTTCCTATGCTTGTTATCAGCCTTATGTTTTTCAGCAACATGGAATCATTGAATGGTTTAGGTTGGAAAGGACCTGCAGATCATCCAGTTCCTGCCATGGCCATGGCCACCTCACACTAGACCATGTCACCAAGCCCCTGTGTCCAGCCTGGCCTTGAACATTGCCAGGGATGGGGCAGCCACAGCTTCTCTGGTCACCCTCTGCCAGTGCCTCAGCACCCTCACAGGGAACAGCTTCTGCCTTAGATCTAACCTGAACTTGCCCTGTTCCAGTGTGAACCCAGCACCCCTTGTCCTGTCGCTGCAGTCCCTGATGAAGAGCCCCTCTCCAGCATCTTTGTAGCCCCCTTCAGACACTGGAAGCTGCTCTGAGGTCTCCAGGCAGCTTCTCTGTTCCAGGCTGAACAGCCCCAATGTTCTCAGCCTGGCTCCATAGGGGAGGTGCTGCAGCCCCTGAGCATCCTTTTGGTCTCCTCCGGACTTGACCTTGAGTGCAGCAGCTAAAGTAGCTGTCTTCCCTTTTGCTCTCTAGTTTCAGTGAGCAGCATGTATCGTCTGCTGCATTGCTGGTATGGAATGTTGTGTGTGATTGCTGTTGGAAATACTTCTTAATAAATACCTATAGAGCCCTGGCTGAAGTGTTTCAGATGCTAAGTGAGTTCTGTGGGGTAGTCAGGATACAGTTACTTATTAGATGCTGTGTATATGCTTACTATCTCAAATAACGTAACACAGGTGAACACTCAAGTCACGTCTCAGGCAGCAATAGCTTAGTGTTTGATTGACATTGCTGTTAATTTCTACCTCAGTAACTTTGCCTAAAGAGGCTTTACTGCAAGTTGAGAATTTTGTTTCATTTGCTGTTCTACTGTAAGTCACATTTCTTCATTTAAGTTTATTCTGGGGAAGATGAAACCCCAGCATCGGCTGCAGGTGGAATGTAGTTTTTACACTTGAACAATTCAAAATACATTTCATCCCAAAGACAGAATTCCTCTCTGAGTTATGTTGTGGTTAAATTTATGCAATTGAGTAGTCCCATTTCTCTCCAGGAAACTGGTCGTGGGGAATTTACATATTTATAACATAAATCGTATTAATTCATTTTATTTATTTAAATACAAACATTGCAGGACCAGAGATTTCATTCTGATTTAGTGGGTGATTGGGTTTTTTAAAGACTCCCATGTCTGTGTGTTGCAGTCTAAGTGTTTTAAATACTGTTACTATTCACATGGAGTATGTTATTGTCACTGGTTATACACTGAATCCTGCTTTCCTAAGAACTGTATTGCTTCCTGTGGTGTTACTTCAGGCATTCAGAAAAGCTGTTGTAATCATTCCGTGTTCAGATTGGAATAGGTGCTAGACCACTGCACAGTGTCCACCAACCAGAACATCATCTCAAATGGGAGTGCGGGCTGGGGAATCCTGGTAGAAGTCACACTGTTCAGGTTTATTCACAGATGTCAAAGGAGAACAAGAAGCTAATTCCAGAATAAAGGGGAATTTCAGGTGTCTTTTCATTAGTTGAATACTTATAATTGCCTTTGAAGTGAAGGTGACCTTGTAGTTTTATGCAATATATTAATTCAGGTCATTGCCTTTAGATTTGCCATAAAAAGCTAAAATGAAAGGGCTGACTTTTTATTAGTTAATTTTTCTGACAATGGAGATTCTACCTAAATATGATTTAATGAAAGGTCTATAAAGTGAGGAATACTGTGATTATAGGACATTACGTTTCCTTGTTATCTGATCTGTGGAGGTCCCTTTTTACATGCTGCTCTGCAGGGTTTTGAGGAAGAGGCAATCTGATTTGTTTCTTTCTTCCAGCATTGGGCATTCGCATAAGCCAGGGTTCTTGATGCAGCATTTAGGGAGGAGTGGGTCATTACTGCATGGGTGCAGTTTAGTTTATTCTGAGCCCAGCTGTAATTCTTTCTGCTTATTCCTAGGAATTTAGAAGTTGATGAATTAAAGCTCTTTTGAGTGCATCGTCAGTGATTGATTTGTAAGTACTGTAAGGCTGAGCACTGGGAGAGCTCTAAGCTCCTTGGAGTTGGAGGTGATCTTAATTCCAAAAGGATTTGGCAAGTGAAGGATGACTGCATCTTTTTATAGACTTGGGCTCTAGAGGGTAGGAGGTGATGGGACTGTACTCAGCAGCAATTTAAATTACTGTAGACAAATAATAGGCTTGTACCGCCTAGCATCTTTTAGTCTCCATACAAGTAGTCTTTATACAGATTGATTTTCATTTCTGGTCTTCAGACAAGCATTATGTTCCCAAATTGACTTGTACCATAAGATGTGTGTAAACATGCAACTCATTATCTGAACGGCTAATGAAATCTTGAATATGTATCTGTCAGGCAGGCTAAAGGGGGGTAACGCTCTGCAGCTGAAAGGTAAACAGATAACATTCCTGTTGCCTGACTTCTAAAATAATCTATGTTGCTTTGATCAGAGCAGTTATTTGCACATAACTCAGTTTTATTTTTGGCAGAGTTAAGTGTAAGCTTTAGAACCGTTTCCGGGCTGATTTGTGATTATCAGTGCTGGGGAGAGTCACAAATGATAACGAACAAGATTAGAAATGAGTACTGAGAATTCTGTGTCTGCAGAGCTTTTATAGTGAGGAGGGGTGCAATTTCTGTTAGTTGAGACCAGCAGTCAGCGAGCTGTTTACCATGAATTCGATTTACACAGAGTTGAACTTACTAAGTGTCAGTAGATGGCTTGTACATGCACCTGAAAGATGGCTTTCCTCCTATACCTCCTGTAAAATGTAGTCTCCCGATGGCAGTTCCTTTGATGTTTCATAACCTGCTTTCTCTGGTAAGCTGTGCATTCCTCCCTGTTTGGTTGCTTGTGAAAAGCTGGGTGGTAATTAACCTCTGTGTATGAGTGCATAATTCATTTTCTGCAGTAGGATTATGCTGACTGCTGTAGAGGGGAGCTAATGAACTCTTCATTGGAGGAGAAAACTCAGATTTTACTGTAGGCAGCCTTAACATCTAGAACTTTGTTTATACCTGGACAGTAGGAGACAATCCAGTGTAATGCTGTTTTCCTCATCTGTAAGTTAACAGAAAAGCTTGCAGACAGTCTTAATAGCAGCATGGGAGGGTGCTTCATGAATTGAAGCCTCCATTTCAGCGTTTTTTCAATCTCAGCACATGAAGCCCCTCTAGGAGTACCTGCAGTTAGCATACTGCCAAAGAGTTCTGGTAAAAATCATCTAAATGCTGTATCTGCTAATCCAATCCCATATGGCAGTTACAGTTTTGTTGCACCTGCACTAAGGGAAGATAAGAGCTGACAAGTACCTCTGTTAGACATCCTTGCAGTGCAGCCAGGAGATATTCTTGTTTCACAGGTATAAAACTGAAACACAAGGATGAAGACTGAGTTTACTTCTTAGATCTCTGCTAAGCATTACAGGTATATAGGCATCTACAAATGCCGTCATGTTTCTGTGCTTGGGTATCTTGTGAGTCTGGGTAATTAATACATGAGACAAAACTCCTGCCTGATTTCAAGAGGTTTTTCCGAGCCCTGAATGAGCTTCCGTAGTAGGAGGAACTCTGCTGTACAGCCTATTGGTCTCATGTCCAACTGCTGTCCATGGATATGCCTGCTTTCTTAGTGTGACCACAAAACACAACTACTGAGTTTCTGTCCCATGCGATTAAGGATTTAGCAGCCAGTACCTCTATGTTGCATATGAAAGATGGATTCACTCAAAATCTAAGCACTGCAGATGTTCATTTTATATATTTGGGTTGAAGTGACTGCTGAGTTACTTCTTGAAAAGGAGAATCAAAAGGCATTGGGAAAAATGGGGTGAATTGTGCAGAGTTCATGAGTCAGGCTTTGGCCCTGAGCAATGGCTATTTTTCAGTTGGGTACCGCATCAACTGACTGTCATTGAAAGTGGAATTGTTTCCTTGAAAACCAACTTTTTTAAAGAATCCAACTTGTAGATTTAATATTTCAGTTTCTTAAAAGGATCCAACATTGCAGCATCATTGCATACCTGTGAAATTAAAATACCTGCACTCAAAGCCATGTGCGTGCTTCATGTTGCAGGTTATTTTCTTTTAGTTGAACACTTACCCTTGCCTTTGAACTGAAGGGGACCTTGTAGTTTTATGCACTATATTAAGAAGAAGAATCAATCTGTGTTGTAAGAAGAACATAGAATCATGCTGAATTAATTACCTTGGGGGTATTTATCTACAGGAAGTAAAGTCTGACTAAGCGCATCTTTAATTTCTTGCAGATCATCTTAATTACATTTGGTTAAAAGCAGCATTTGGTTTATTTCTGTAGAATTGTTCTTGTTGGGGTTTTTTGGGGGGTGGTGTATCATACTTCCCGCTGTTTAAAAAGACCAGCTGAAATGCAGAACTTAATTTGGGGGGGGCTTTCTTTTGTGTGCTTTGTTTGCTTGGTTTGGGGTTTTTGGGGTTTTTTTAATTAGAGGAGGACCATGTGATGTGTGGCATCAGGTGATTGATGAGGAGAAAATCAGGTGTATTTCTGGCCTTTTACTTGTGTTTTCCAGTAAAGTGAATCTTCAGGATTAGATTGGCTGTAATAATATCATAAGCAGGGCTCAAAATGAATTGGATGCACTAGTGTGTCATACCAGCCATTCAAATAGGTAGCTTAGCACTTCTGAGGAGCTGGAATTGGTGTGGTGGTGTTGGTGGGGAAAGGTAATGCTTGTAAAACAAATTCTCTGATGCAGTAGTGAAAGCGTTAGAACTTAAACTCCCCCATTCTGTTTGTGTCCTTGAGTTTGCAATCTAAGGAATTAATACTGCGGCAACTTGGATATCTTTTCAGTTGGAATGTTGTAGAGTTCTGTGTCAAATTCAACAATATTTGACTATGAAAGATCAAAGCAGAAGTGTTAACAGAGAAATCCAGTCTCAGCTTTAAAGGGGTCTGCCGCATTTAAAGTCCTATGCTGTAAGTTAGGCATGATTGACTAAGGGCACACAGCCCAAGGAATAAGGAAGAGGTTTATAATTTCTGGAAAGAAGACCTGCTGATGTGATCCTCCTGTACGGATTCTTTCACCGTGTTAAAAGGAAGTTAAACAAAATCTTTATTCCTGAACGACCTTGTTGATGGATTTCTGTAGCCCCACTTGACTGCCTGCACGATTTGATCTCTGTTAAGTTACTTTTCTCCTGTTTCGGTGAGAATATCTTGCCATTTAAGTAGAAAATGGGGAATTAAGCCATTTTTTGGGGCAGTTTGGCAGTGACCACGTATTTTCTGGTAACTTCTATCTACCATCATTGCAGTAATATTTAATATTGGAGATAGTACATTATATGTGCTTGGACTCTCATCCAAGATTCTCGGTTGCTCATGACCCACTGATGTCTACTGCTGTTAGAGAATACTGTTTGGCAGTATTTCAGGTTTACCTTTATCACGCGTTACAACACCAGCTTGTAGGAGCAGTTGGTTAATTGCCTCCAACTGAAGGAAGCCGTGTAGTACTGCAGTTTTGTTCACCTCTTTGCAAGCCTGCTTGTGAAGAGTGACATGTTCAGTTTGACTGCTTGTGCTGTGCTTGTACGAGGTTTCCTCTTTGTGGGAAGAATACCCTGCCTGAGTTTCAGTACCATCTCCAGGGTGTGATGTCCTGAAACAGTTAACTAGCATTAAAGACATTTAAAAACTTATATATTAACAGATTGAAATGAAGTGCTCAGAGATTATTTATAAAATGTGGAACATCACCCACAATGCGTCTGTCACAGATGGAAAAAATGAATGTATTGACAGGTCTGTAGTCCATCGAATAAGTTTATAGATCTAAAATCCTACCCAAGCTTGCCAGAAGTTAACAGTTTGTCTCCAGTACCGGATTTGAATTCGCTGAAGCAGAAGTCCCATTAGGCAGGCAATTCTTAATTGCCTGTGTATCAGAAGAAAGCAATGTACCGTCTTCTTCCTAGAATGTGACTATGAAATTTGTTCCTGAAACATTACCCAGGCAGCATGGTGCACTTCTAACTTGTGTATTTGATAGGGATAAACATACATACCACATTTT
Organism: Agapornis roseicollis; assembly: GCA_002631895.1. Lineage (NCBI taxonomy): Eukaryota > Metazoa > Chordata > Aves > Psittaciformes > Psittacidae > Agapornis > Agapornis roseicollis. Next base: position 30,422 of record NDXB01014732.1, read on the forward strand.
CATTTCCTTCCAGAGTGAACGTGCTAGAGAAACTCGCCATGTAAGAGCTGGTTTCAGAAGAGCCATGCTTGGCTTGCAGTCTGCTTCCAGACTCTGAAGTGTACAGGTTATTTCATGTCTTGATGATGCTGTGTGTTCAGAGTGACTCTTTTCATAAGCAGTAGCACAGACAAAAGCAATCTGTGTGCTCAGAGGGAGACTATGCATGCCTAGGTTTTCAAAGGAAGTGGAATGGCTGTATTTGAGAACAGGTTTTTATTCTTGTAGTCACTCATGTAAGTCAGAGACAAGTACTGGCAGCCAAGTAGGCTTCCACAGGAAGAACACACTCAGATGATAAAAACACCGAGGAAAGACATGATTTTAACTTTGCTCTTGTTATCTGTTGTGGCCACAACCCACGGGTACATTTTCTCATACTATTTTACAGTATGTGGTGGTATATAGTAGAATATACTTCATCATTCTCTGTGGTGTTTCTCACGTTGCAGTATAAGTTACTGGTGTTAGTAATCAAGTGGTCAGACAAGATTTAGACTTCCCTATGAACGTGAATCATTGCAGCAGTTTCACACTTCACCAATGGAGTTGGGAAATGATGGTGTAGTATATAGTAACTTGTGCTGTAGCCTTACGTGTAGTTTTATAAGAAGATATAACTAGTCAATGTACACAGCAATTTTAATAGTATGACTTGTGTTAACAATACAAATAATGTGGTGGCTGAGAGCAAGAGGTGAAAAAGTAATTCACCGTAGTAGACAGCATCTTTTCATAATGATTTTTGGTTTGGGGCATAGAATACAAATTGGGTATAATTTAATTACTAAAGCTGCCTAAGTGTAACATCAGTTTTAATATGGCTTAAGTGAAACAGTAACTTTTATATAGTTGAGAAGCAATTTAAGGGAACCTCTGGTTACTTAGGTTATGGTTTCAAGTTTATAATCACATGTTATTAAAGTTTTTCGGTACTGTGCCTCCTTAAACTGAAATGCTGATGTTAAGGGAAGATATTTATTTTACTGACGCTGCCTTATGAAATTTAAACGGATAACTGCTGATTGTTAAGTACTGTGTGTATGTTTAGAAATGTACAATGTCTCTTTTAAATGTAGTACTAGAAATACACAGAGGAAAACATTGTGAATAATAAGTGTTTTGTCCCATCTACCTTTTGACAGGAGAATTAGATGACAGAGAACAGGCAAAGCTGGAAGTAAAAGTATGGGATCCAGATAGCCCCCTTACTGACCGTCAGATTGACCAGTTTTTAGTTGTAGCACGGTAAGATTAAAATCCTCTAATAAAACCAAACTCCTTTTCCTTTTCCTACTGACTATTTATTCCCCTGTATTGCATTACTCAACTTGTTTGCCATTTTGTGAGCCCTTCTCTTTCCCACAGTTAGCTAAAAGAGAAAATCAGACCATAGCCTTCTGCACATTTATTGAAGCTACCAAAATAGAAGAGAGGAAAACAGTTTTGGAATAATGCTACATTCCCTGTATTTCAGGTTACAGCAGAATTTGCTGTCTGAAATGTAGGCATCACTCTGTTTTCCCCTCAGTCTAAACAAAATGGGATTTCAGTGCTTAATGCTTTCTGTCTTGGATTATAACACTTGGGATTTTGTAGTATAAAATAAAAGTGAAGAGTAGAAATCAAGATGAAACGGGTGCAGGACTTGCCCAGTTTGCATTGAAGCTGAGTAATGTGCAGTGCAATTATTGTGGGTGAATGTTGAAATTAAAGTTTGGCTGTATTTTGCTAGTGGAAAGAATGTGGTCCATTCCATTTTACAACTGAAATTTAATTTATAAATTAAACAAGAGGAGCATCAAAGCCTTTGGAATTCACCAGGACCTGAATTATTTCTCTATATTTAAAAAGAAGACTCTTTAGGCTTCTTAACTGAAGGACACCGCTACACTCACAGCATACAGCATGTTATGCCTGACCTGTAATTGAAATGTAGTATGAAGGTACTGTTGTAATGATGACACAGAACTGTTATTGCCAGCTAATGTAGGGAAATTATCCTGAATCCCTCTGTCTCCTGTATTTTCTATAACCTGGTTGCACAGCATAGTCTCAAATCTTCTCAGGCAAATAATCCTTTCACATTGTTTCCAGCTTTTGTTCTTTATTCTTTCTCCCTTTTGAACAAAGCATTTCAGGACAGGAAATGGAGAAGTTGCTTCACATTTTATAGCTTATGTGCACGGAAATGGGTTGCTGATTTGTTTTTTTACAGTTCAGATACTGACCCACCTGGGTTTTTTCTTTCTCCTTGACTTTGCAGTGCCGTATCCTTTCTGAACAGCAGTAAGAATTGCCTGCCCCTCTTAAATTTCCAAGCAAGCCAGACGGGTGTAGGTGTTAAAATGAATCTTTTCAGAATGCCTGAGAAGTGCTCTGTAGAACAGAACCCAGAAAATAGAACTACTTCTATCACCAGTAATAGAATGCCTGGACATGTGTGGACAAACCATTGTAGGGTGCCCTAAAAAACCACCCCCATGAAAGCTGTGTGCATTTTGTAAGAGTTTATGCATTGCCTTCACATCGCTTTGCTCCCTGTTTCCCAGCCCCTCCTGTGAAGCTGACAGTGCTCCCAGTCTGCTACAGGAAAGTGAAAGAGAAGCAGTGAAATTCTAGAGGAAAAACATTCTCCTCTCTTCTTCACTTTCCCTAGGCAATCACGGCCAATGTCCTGACCAAGAAAGTATTCCTCTCTGGAAAGGTTTCTGTTACAACAGGAATGAGTCTTGGTCATAGCTGATAAATTACAGCTATCCGAGATGTTTTAGCAGGCAATCACTGATGACCATCTGTAATCAGGTGTTACTAGGGTACCACTTTACTGATGCACATCCACAGAATTCCCTTCACCTTTGTAAGATGCTTTTGAACTGACAGAAGCTATTCCCAAGCTCCTATATGTTTGTATTTCCAGGCTGCAAGATCATATTGCTATTGCATTAAGTGCTTCTGAGACAAATTTTGACCAGTTTTTGGAGGAGCCATTCTCCTTAAATGACTGTGGCAGCTTTAAATTCAGTTGTGTGCTTGCAGGTACAAGCTTTCATTATACTGGACCATTAAAAGCTTCTTGAGTAACAGCAGAGTTGGTATTATGGTCTGGTAAACTGCTTACAGACTCAGAAGTGCTGTGGCCTAACTGCAGTTCACTGGGCACTGGCTGTGCCTGCTGGATTTCCAGGGAATGATATTTCTCTGGTTACCTTTAGTTTTACAAACTTGAAATTCTGGTAATAAGAGCCTTTTCCTAGCTGCTTTCCTGGCTGTGCTTTTGGTGAACTGTGTGTATGTAGCTGTATTTGACATTCCGAAAGCATTTTCATGTGATGCTTTTTAACATGCTGCATGGTTTTCACATACTCTGCTCTGGTGAGACCCCACTTGCAGCACTGTGTGCAGTTCTGGTTCTCCAACATAAGAAGGACATGGAGTTGTTGGAGCAAGTCCAGAGGAGGCCACGAGGATGCTCAGGGGCTGCAGCACCTCCCCTGTGGAGTCAGGTTGAGAGCATTGGGGCGGTTCGGTCTGGAGCAGAGAAGCTGCGTGTAGACCTCAGAGCAGTTTCCAGTGTCTGAAGGGGGCTACAAGGATGCTGGAGAGGGGCTCTTCATCAGGGACTGCAGCGACAGGACAAGGGGTGCTGGGTTCAGACTGTAACAGGGCAAGTTCAGGTTGGATCTAAGGCAGAAGCTGTTCCCTGTGAGGGTGCTGAGGCACTGGCACAGGGTGCTGGCCCAGAGAAGCTGTGGCTGCCCCATCTCTGGCAGTGTCCAGGTTGCACAGCATTTGGGTGACATCGCAGGTTTGCTCTCAGGCATGTGGCTTTCCCAAGACTTGCAAGGTTTATTGACTCAGGAATAAAAAGCCTTGGTCTGTCACCAAGCCCCAGTGTGCTGGATATAAAGGCAGAATATGCTGATCCTGTCCAGAAACAGGAGATTTTGGAAAAATACATATGAGTAACTGAATGGAAGGATCCTTAACTTTAAGCTCCCTAAGTAGTCTTGGTTGCCTACAAATCTTGAAGGTACTTCATTGCTACTTAAGCATCATTTGGGCAAGGGCTCTCACTTAAACTAGCAAAAAGCATCTGCATCTGTTAGGAGGAGCCTGAGACATCAAACTAATGTATCCTGGGTTTGAGTTGGTTTTTTTGGCAATGCAGTGTCATTTATACTCTGGCAGTACAATATAATAGGACTGGATTTGAGGGATTGCAGTGTTTGGTGCTGAGGACCTGGCATCCACACTATGCACATTTTGAGCAGTTTTACTTCTAGGCTAATTCCAATCTGCTCCTGTGGACTAAATAGTATGAGTATGTTTAACTTCACAGAAATCCAGTATGTATGCTACAAGGCATCTTTAATGTTGGTTAAAGTGAAGTAGATAAAGATGCTGGGTACACCCCCATTGAAAATCCATTCCTACCCTGAAGTCCAACACTGATCCAGATGAAGCCTGTTTTCTCCAGTCAGCAATCTCTTATCATTCCTAATACACAGGGAGTACTTAATTTCCTTGTGAGATCTCAGGTTCCCTTTCTAACTCGGTTCCAGATCACATAGTATTAAGAAATAGAAACTTTTCTGTTGTGTATCTAATAGTCCTGTCTTTCGTTTGTCAGAGTCAAATGTAGTGGGAGGTGTGAGCTCCAGTCTGGACAGATGCTGAGAGCCACAGACCTAACCCTTTTTTTCCTGTTTTCTATCTATTTGCTAATTTGGTCTAGAATTCATTACATAATATGTTTTTGGTACATTCTAGTTCTGTTTATGTACTTTATGATGCAGTGGAACAGTTAACAGCTTAGTTCTTTTATTCTGCTTCATCTAGCTACATTATCAACATAATCTTCTGGAAGAATATATCACTAAATCAAGCTATTTTCAGGATCCCAGCCGTATTCCAACTAAAGCAGAGTTTTGAAAACTAATTAAAGTGGCCTTAAAGCATTGCATCTTTACTTTAAAATGCTGTTCTTTGATTTCTTTGTAAGTCAAATGGCATGGCATACCTGTGGCTACCATAACATTTATCTTCATTGCAATGCCTGCTTATTTTTTGATGTAAAATCACAGAAGAATGGAAAACTAAATGTTAATTGTATAATCATTTAATGTTAATCATTAGAGCTTGATCCTTCCTGAGTTGTTCCCACTTTGCCATTTTCTCTAAGACATTTATCTTGTCTTGGTCACTGTTGATTTAGTTCCAAGTGCTCATGGTATTTTGGTATATTTGGATGTGTATTTGTTACAACAATTTACCTTGCACTGGGGGAGGGAACACAGTGCAGCTTCAGCTGGCAATGTGTCTGTCATCATATTAAGGAAAAGAATACAGTCATCAACTAAGGTTATGTATAAACATGTAAAAGTGTGCTCAGATAGTAATGTTCTGTTACTGCAAGATCATTCAGTGTAGTCAGTGGTGGTAGACAAGAATCCCAAAGCTCAGCAATGAAAATAAATGCCCAGAAATGACTGGTTTGCAAGCTTCAGCATTAGTTCTTTCTGGATTCTCTTTAGGTGATGAGAAGTAAGAGAAATTGGAGTTCACTAAAGAGGTAATAAAACTTAATGGTGGAACTGTAACGTAAAATTACGTGGTAAAGAGGGTGAAAAGACTTGATGCCAGTGATGCACTAGCAAAACTAGACCTTTGCTGGCCGTGTGAATTACAGCACCTAACGGTAGGCAGATAGCTTGGCAATAAAAGGAAAAATGCGTTCACATAATGTTTACTAGGAGCATCAAAAATACTACATTTCTGCCTCTCCATCATGCTTGGCTAAATACATGTTTATTCCTTCCTGCAGTTCGTGTTACTCTATTTCTTCTTCACCAAGTTCTTTTGAAAATAACCAATTCAGACTTGGAGCTGAATTTCTTTCAGTGTCTTTTTTTTATGAATTTTAATTGATTGCATTATAAAGGAAAATATTCTTCAGTAGCCTTTTCATGGACCTGCTTTCTGGGAGCTGTAAATCTCCATGAGTGTGAAATTGCTGGATGATGTGCAGATGATTGCTTAAATCATACCCTGTGAATGCAGCTACCTGTATGTATCAGGCTCTCTTTCTGATGAATAACAAAGATTTGACATGCGTTCCAGCTGTAGTGCATAGGGGATGTGATATGGAACGTCAGTCCCTACCCCAGCGTTGAGAGTCTTTCATAGAAAGAACAGTGGCAGCTGACTTCTCATGTTTATCATGTTTATCCTTTTGTGCTGTCAGGACCTGAAGGGATCACAATGAAGCATAGCACTGTACAGACAGCTGCTTAGAAATGCAAGGAAAATCTGTCTTCTGGAACAGCATCTTGTTTTAAATACGTTCTTTGTCAGATTTTGCATTCTCTAGTAGTAAAACTCTCAGGAGTGTTTTTCAATGTCAAGATTGTGTTGGTGATACAGGTCTCCACTGAGGAAGTGTTTTTAAGGTTTTAAGTATCACGAGGCTGTTAAGGAGCAATCAGATGCTAACTGGCTGTAAAATGCTGTTACAGCAGTGTAAGACATCACTTTTTAGGACTGTTTCCAGCTTGCAGTGAAAGGGAACATTGCCAAAATGATACGGAAAACAAAAGCTTTCCTAGTATGTAGGAAACCCCCAAAGATCCACTTAATTCTTTTCCTCAACAGCAATAACTCTGAGGTGAGGTGCAGGTCTCCTTCATTAGCTTGCAGATATGTGAGGAAGATGCATGAATGCACAGAGATGGTTCATTCGAACCAGATTCATTCAGAGTCCCTCCATTGCTCCTCTTCTATCACTGAAACAAAGAAGCAACATATAAAAGTGAACAGTTTTCAAGTGAACATCCAGATTAAAAAGGAATTTGGGTGATTTTTGAGAACACAAGAGGAAAATAGAGCTACTAGGCTGGATCCAGACCTTTCTGGATTTGATTTGATGCCAGACTGCTGGTGGTGCTGGGGAAGCCAGTGGCTATTTTTATCCTGATGTATAATTGCAGTGGTTCCAGAGTTTCTTTGGTAAATAACAGCCCTTTTCAAAAGTAGTTACTGATCAGCAGTTAAATCTTTAGAGATGTCTATGGCAGTCTCTTGTTTACTGATTCATGATTTCATCGACTGATACTGATCCAAGGCAGGAATTTGAACAACCACGTCCTTTAATGCCTAGGCTTGAGTTGTAAGAAGTTGAGAGCAGTGTTGGGTGTGTTCAGCACCTACCCTGAAGTTTTGCCCCAGTGCAGGATGCACAGGCACAAGATTGTCGGGGTTTTTTGGACATGGATATTGTGGAGTTTTCTGAATTTGTGGGTTTATTTGATAGTATCTGAGCCTGGCACTGGAGTCTCTCAATTTGCTTTATGTTTGTACGGTTGTCAGCTGCAATCTGTTACAAGTCCTGGAGAGAACATTCTTGGTTCTGGTCTAATTTAACTGAGGAAAACTTAATTAAGATAACGCTGGATCATTTGGTCTGACCTTAAAGCTCTCATACCTGCTTGTTGGTACCGCCTGTGCAAAGAGCGAGCTCTCTGCTGATAATAGCAGTTGTTTATTGTGTTCATCTCTTTGCCACCTCTGTAATTCACTGTATGCCTTCTGGCTTTAGCTCATTGTGGCAGGTGTGGGGAGTGTTGGATTCTGTTGATCTCGAAGGACTTTAATTATTCCTTTTAACTCATTTGTGGCAAGGTCACGGAGCACGGTTTTTTTAGTATGAATTTACTATTGCTATTATTGAATTAGATGTAGTTTAAATATTTGCAGTTTTTCTTTGGATTCTACCAACGTAATGGAGCATTTAAAAGAGGGACGGAGTAGATGGGACTGTTCTCTTCTCAAAACAGGCATTGGTTAGTGGGGTTTTTTCCTTTTTTTTAACCAGTTCTTTGATGGTGGCATTAGAAGAAAAATCATGCAAGGAAAAATGACAGAGGAAGTGTTTGACCTTTGTATGAGTATTTTCCTCATATTTGTATTTTAAATGGAAAAAACATAAAAAATTTAGGGATTTTAGTGATTTCTAAAATCCCTGTTGAGTTTGGGTTTGCATTGCATGGCTAGATTACGAAGAGCACTGAGTATCACAGACTCACAATATGGTAGAGGCGAAAGGGACCACCATGCCTCGTGGTCTGACCTCTCTGCTCAAGTAGGGTTATCTAGAGCAGGTTACACAGGAACATGTCCCAGTTGTGTCTTGAATATCTCCAGGGAAGGAGGCTCCAGAACCAGTCTGATCACCCTATTCCAATGCTCAGTCAGCCTCAAGATAATGGAGTTCTTCCTCTTGTTCATGTGAAGCTTCCTTTGTTTTGGTTTATGCCCACTGCCTCTCATCCTGCTGCCTGGCACCGCTGTTTTGACACTAATTACTGTTTAACAGCCAAAAGCAGGTAAACTGGAAGTGATGCTGATTTCAAGATAGAGCCGCAGGCACAACCCCCCTGTCTTGTCCCCCATCCCAGAATGGCACACTGCCTGCATTTTATGGCGATTCCTTATTTGGTTTGCACTCATGTTCCCCACACTCCAACGCAGCGTTGCTCTGACGGTTGTGATCCTCTCCTACTCAGTACAGCACAGGAAGCAGTGTCAGCTAGTGCATCAGTTCTTACCTCTGTCACATATTCAAAATAAACCTAGCTTTATACTGTGTCTTCATTTTGCCTTTACATACTGGGCGATGTAATTCACATGCTCTCAGGCCCAGAAATCAGCCTCAAGTTTGTTATGCCAGAGAGTGACTTGTGAGAACACACTCTTTGTGATTCCCAGATCATACCCTGATTTTGGTTTAGAAATACGGTCAAATAATTATGTGCTAATTATGCAAAAGGAAGATAAGGAGCTGGTAGGTAGCAGGAGAAGGAAACACAGTCATGCCACATGCTGCTTCCCTGGTTTGAACACTAGCAACAGAAGGATCCCAGGAAAGACTGTTTAGCTGCGTCCCTTATCAATGGCAATGTGTTTAAAGGGGTTGACTGACTATCAGGAAATGCATTCACAATGAAACCTTATTCATGGGACTGATTTGTGAACAAATACTGTTCTATGTAGTGGCAAACTTAAAGGAAGAAAATAGAATGTGTGTGTGTGTTCTTGGCACATATTTGCCATCTTTGCAAAGAGGGAGCAAAGGTTGTGGAACAGTGTTTGAATATAACTTATTTATTCCACAGCCTTTAGAAACTGAGGCAGTTAATATCTGGAGTGTGAGAATCACTGCTGCTGAATCTTGACTGTATTTTGTAAGATTTTGGCAACAATACTGAAACATGCATTTGGTATTAAATGTTTTGAGATTCAAGATGAAATTGCAGTAGCAGATGTTATTGCCAGTTTCTCTGTGATCAGTAATACATCTTAATGAGCTAAGCTCTGGATGCACATTAGTTTGTTCTTGAATATCAGGTTTATAGTACACAGTAACGTGACGCTTGGCATTGTGTTGATCTCTGTCAGTGACATTCCTCACGGGTGTATTTCTGTACTTACAACTTGTGGGCAGTGTAATTGGTGATGGAGGCTCCAGTCCTTAGTCCAGAGGATAACCCTGTATTAACAATGTTGGTCACACTAATTCCCTGTCTCTGTTCCTTTTGGTTGCTCCGGTAAGTACGTAAATGCCATGTGCAAGTCATCCACAAAAGTGGAGTTGAAAAACCAAAAAGCAGAGTTTGGGAGAAAAACATGCATTGCAGTAATGCTGGGATGCTTTTATTAAGTAGGCTGAGAGGTCCGGTTATTGCACTATTACTGAACACCTGTGAAAAAAGTAGGATTTGGAGGTTCCTTAGACTAGGTTAATATGCTTGCTTTGCCTCACTGGTGGAAGTAGTAGACATGCATTACTGAAGTGATCAAAATCTTATTAATTTCCTCATGGGAACATGGTGAAACCCCTTCTGTTAACTACTGGGTTTTATTAAACAGTGTCCTTTATTTTATTAAACAGACTTTAATTTTGACTGTAATAGTCACTTGTGTAAACCCAAACTGAATAGGAACTTTGCCTTTTTAATTACTAAAAAAATGATACATTAAAAGTTGGTACATTGGGATTCTCTGAGTATCTTCTGTCTCTGCTGTTGTTCTTGCATGTAGGTTGTTACTTCTGAAATCTTAAGAGTAACAATATGGCACTTTTATTTGTAAAAGGACGCCTTTATCTATTAGATAATGAAAAAAGAGATTACACCTGTCTGTGGATTTACTGTCTGTTGTCTCTCTGTTGCAGGGCGGTTGGCACGTTTGCTCGAGCATTGGACTGCAGTAGTTCTGTCAGGCAGCCTAGCTTACACATGAGTGCAGCTGCTGCTTCACGAGACATCACACTGGTAGGTGGCTTCTGAAAAACTCTACAGCTTCTTTTACATCTGGGAATTCAGCAGCATCCATTACTGCAGAGTCCTCATCCTCTGGACACCTTTTCAATACCTGTGTGCAAGTTGCATGTGTATTTTCTGTAAGTTTATTAGTAGTCATACTGTAAATCACTTACTGAGTCCCAGCCTGGTTTGGGTTGGAAAGGACCTTACAGCTCCTCCAGCTCCAACCCCTGCCATGGGTAGGGACCCCTTCCACTGGAGCAGCTTGCTCCAAGCCCCTGTGTCCAACCTGGCCTTGAACCCTGCTGATGGGGCAGCCACAGCTCCCCTGGGCACCCTGTGCCAGTGCCTCAGCACCCTCACAGGGAAGAGCTTCTGCCTTANTGCTCCAAGCTGTCCAACCTGGCCTTGAACCCTGCTGATGGGGCAGCCACAGCTCCTCTGGGCACCCTGTGCCAGTGCCTCAGCACCCTCACAGGGAAGAGCTTCTGCCTTAGATCTAAGCAAACCTATTTAAATAAGTATCTTCATACGTGGAAATAGGTGCGGCAGAGTGGATAATAATACACATTGTGTAGGGATTCATTCAATATAATTGATCCACAATGTGATTTAGAATAGGTGGTAATAATGCTGATTGAAAATTGATTTGATATTTTGTACTAGATGTATGTGTCAGTAAATATCTAAAGGATAAACAGTCTGACTTTGTAAGCAACTCTTTGAGGAATAGTTTACTTAAGATATCTTTAGGATATTTCCTTAGTTTGTTAAAGTATTCACTGTAATGTGAGCACCTACATCTTTTAGAGGTAGTTAAAAATACATCAGTTACAGACCAAAGGTTTGTCTCTGTATATTCATATTAGCTGAGATGACAAGATGTGCCACAGGAATAAAAGTGTGCCAGGAAAGCTCTGTGAGAACAGAAGGATCTTACTGTTTCACAGGATCAAGTTTGACTTAAATTTCCAAAGACATCAGCAGGAGTTGTTTATTAAGTATTTATGTACAGAATCATGTACATAAGTAATCATGGCTAAAGTAGATCTGCTATTCATCAGATACTTGAGTGTTTCAACTAGAGGACACTTGATGAAACTAGCACCAGTTTTAGTTACGTTACTGCCTTATAAAGTACCTGGAGGACCCCTGGAATTTAGTTACACAGAATTCTGTGGGAACAGACAATATATTGAGGTTAAAAGAAAGGGATTAGAAAAATTACAGACCATGGGCCCATAAATGGGTGCTAAGGAGAACAGGAAGAGGTGTACCATCTAGCCTTCCTAATTCCCAAGGTTTGGAGATGCTGGGGAATGAAATGGGAATTGACTTCAAACTGTGGTCAGACTTAGCTTCTTATTTTCTCTTAAGTAACATCCCTTGGCACTGTCGTCAGAGAACAGAATGCTTGGGTGTGGATAGGTGGTTGGATTCAGTAGGGCAATTCTTATGTTCCAGATAAAATATATTCAATAATATCATGAGAAAAATGTTTAATTTCTTGCATTTTTCAGTGTATTCAAAGGCTGTTAAACAGGAAACTGATTCACGCTGGACTGTGGTAGTGCAGTAAAGGCAGTGGCAAAAGGCGATGTCTTCAGTAATACTCAGACTGTTTTCTGTTTCACACCTGCTGATACGACCAATGCAGTTCTGTTCACATTAAATGTCTAGTTTATCCATCAAAACAGTTCTTTAACGTTTTCCATTTTATTAAGTTTTCATTCAATTAAGGATTTATAATGAATCCCACACATTGTGCATCCTTCTTGCTGTGTCTAGTGATTAATAGAACAGGTTTGTCCTCACAGCAGTTTCTTCTTGTTTAAAAGTACATGTGCAATGCTGATAAGAAGGGAATGCACTTACTGTTTGAGTGTCCTATATTTCTCCATTGCAAATGATCCATTAAGTTCCATTACACTTAATGAAAGGCATATCTTACAACGAGGCACCGGAGAAGCCACCCCAAGTTTACTTATTTTGTGTGTCCCCATTTTCCTACCCACTCAGCTTTTAAAAACCCTTCTCTTCTGCTCTTTGGCAGTGTACTTCCAAGTTAAGAGAAGACATATTTATCATCATAGTGGTTACTCTTTCAGATGTTCTGTGCTAATTGGGAGCATATTTGAGCAGCAGTTAGTTACACCACAAGTTCTGGCAAAGTCTGTATCTCAGTTGTGCTTTGGAAGGGATGTTGCTGCATAACACTAAGAAAACAATCCTGTTTGTATTCTTGATGCAAAACCCTTGCACTTGAAGTGTTCTTAATGGGATTTCTGCACATCACACCTGTGGCTTTCCAGTATTCCTAAATAGTTGTTTCAACTAGAGGTGACTGTAAACAGACTGATATAAAAACCTGAAACGCAGTAAATGTGATGGTTCTAAACATGAGTAAATTCGGGGTGGATGTACACATCAAGGAGGTCTTGCAGATGCACAGCAAGTGAGAGGCTACTTCCATGCATTATTAGTTTGAAAACATGGGGAAATAAATGAGACAATGCAGGAAACTAACAATGCTTTGAGAAAAACCTACTCAAAGACATGAAACAACCTGTGCTTACCTTCTTAGGTGATAATAAATGCTCTTTTGCAGTGATAAAAGACTTGCGAGATAAACAACCGACACTTGTATTTCTGGCCTTCTCAGAGGCAGTGTTTCACTCTGGAATGAAAGTTGATCTCTGGGAAGAGAAAGAAGCTGGGAAGACTTCCTGTTTCATATTCCTAAACATTGCATAGTGCATACACTGTCAATGTGAGCTGTTAAAGCAAAGCAGGTTGATGGAATGGCTTGTTCCTTGTGGTGGAATTGTTTGGAAGAGAGCATGATACTTTACTGTAAGGATGTAAACCTGGTTTTGGATATCTCTTCAAAATGAAAAGTATGAACAAGGTTTTCTTTTGCATTTCAAATGGCATCTTTATAGTGATTTTTATTAGACTTCAGTATGCGTGGCTCCTAAGATGAGATGCTTGAAATATTACTGAATTACAGACTTCATACTCGGCTTTGTTGGAGGCAGTTAGTCTGATTTAACTGACTACTAAAACTGCAGCTGGTTTGGGAACTGTGTTATAGCTGCTTTGCAGCATGTCCTGTCATTCCCCTTGATCCCAGCTCCATGCAGTCCTTCCCTAGCTTTTGCTGGAGAGTTTTTTCCTTTTGGACTAGAAATTCTCTCTCTCTGTGGCTAATACCTTTCCTCTGGTGGGATCCCTTGTCTGTGCTGGCCTGTATGCTCTGGGCAAGAGTTCTTAAGGTTCTTCTTCTTGTCCTATTTGGGAAAGGCAACCCCAGGTCTTCCCAGCCTCCTGAACCTTAGGTACCAGGTACCCAGTATTTTGTGTATTGCAGTCTTCTCATCCTTAGGTAAAACAGATTAAAGGAGATACTCCAGGAGTTTTTGTCTTGGCCTCTAGTAATGTCTTCAGGCTGCTCTTGCTTGTGCTCTTGCTTCCACAGTTTATTGTGGGAATTGGATTGCAGGTGAAGGCTGACAACTCTGCAGAAGGCAAAGAGTTGTTACCATGTGAGCTTGTCAGTGGTCTTCTGTCAGAGAACAGCTAGCTCAGCACAAACAGTGCTTAGCCACAGAGCTCAATCTTCAGTAATATCAAAACAAGCTTTATGGAATCAGGCGTTCATTATAGATGGGAAAAAACTGAACATAAGGCAAGAGCCAGATTCTGATTTATTCCTTTCTGTTGTCATTTCTAAGAAGGTTGCTGTCAGTGAACAGATCTGGATTTAGCAGCTGCTTGGAAAAATGCTGGGATTTAAACAATGATTTAAACCTTGGTAACACACTGTAAGGGTTTAATCTTGAGGCCTGGTTTACTCACTGCCTGAATAATAAGCAATAAATCAGTGATTTCATTGTACATTTTTTAACCTGAAGCTAACGAATTTTAGGTATGTTAGTTATTTCCATATTAGAATAGTTTAAGAATTGCTTTTTCTCAAGGCTGGTGAATTTAACTTGAACCATAAGGAAGGTGACATATTGCAGGATAATAGTGACATTGCTTCTTGCAGACAAAACAGTTCGAGAATCTTGTGCTTGATAAGCTTTCAAAGAGGTGTGTTAAAAGCTGGTGAAAGACTTAAGCCACTCATAGATGGCAGAAGATAAGGAGAATTCATTACTTACACTGCATTTGTATGCAGCAGCTCCTCTGGAAATGGCTCTGTAAGTGCTATACTGACACATAACACAAGAGTGTTCCTTCCTTGAAACGTTTGGGGTGCCCCCTCTCATAAGATGAGTTTAGGGCTGTGTGAGAGTTGGCGTGCTACAAGTTACAGCTCATCACTGTCATGGGACAAATAGGAGAGTGATGTAACGCATTCACACACATTATTGCGCTTTATACCTCTAATATCTCCTTCAGCACAACAGTTTAAGTGATGGGGTCTTCTGGGACGCTGAGTCAGAAAGGCTGCTTCTGTGTTGCTCATTTTCCCTGGGGCTGGATTTGTGATGTAGTTGCTTAGTATTCATATTCCCCAGTGTAGGTTTACGATGCAAGAGTTCAGGGTTACCTGTAAAGGGAAGGATGCTGTAACTTGTTTTTTTTTTGATTTTCCTCTTTTATAGCAGAAAGTGAATTAACCAGAGACACCTCATTTACCCATCTGTGACAACGGAGTTTAGTAAGGGACAAAAGTCTTGCTTGATTTTCAGTATGATAATAATGAAAACAGTAAATGGCTTCCTTTGCCAGCAATGAGAATATTGAGCACATAGATGCCCAGGAGTGGTTTAGCTGCTATTTAGAACTACTGTTAATTGAAAATAGCTCCTCAGTCAATATATGCCACTATCTCTATTGCATTACTTGGAACCAGTTCCTACCAACTAAAGATTCTCTAGAAATGCTTGCAGGAACTAATAAAGTAATGATATTTTTAGTAAACATTTTGTTAAGGCATTTCCTTTCCCAGATTATCTAATGAACAGTGTATCTTCCTTATGTTCCACAGCAGACAACCTATGATAGCAAGATAAAATCTGAATTTGGCAGTAATTGAGACTTTTTGCATGGCTTATAGGAAATAATACATTGAATTTGTATTAACTGAAATGGACTGCTGTCTATTTAAACATGGGTTTTTTTCTTGCCTCCATGCTAGTTTCATGCAATGGATACACTGCATAAACACAACTATGATTTGAGCAGTGCCATCAGTGTTCTAGTGCCACTTGGAGGACCTGTCTTGTGTAGAGATGAAATGGAAGAGTGGTCAGCATCAGAAGCTAGTTTATTTGAAGAGGCATTGGAAAAGTATGGCAAGGACTTCAATGACATTCGACAAGACTTTGTAAGTACTTAAGTAATACACTTTTCTGTTGCTGTGTTTTCGCATGGGTGAGCATAGCTGCTCTCTGTGGGTTTGGAAGGTTGGCTACAAGGGGGAGAAGTCAGTGCAGCTGATATATGTAATTAACATCTGTTTTTATCTGACTGAAATCTGTGTGATTTCTTGTTCAGTGCCATTCTTTGGAAAGAATCCGTTTAATGGTTTAGTACCAGGTAGGATGTTGTGTGCCGACATGCTTCATAAGGACTTCTACGAGCGTTTCATAAGCATCTGAACAAGTTCCAGCAGCTTTTCGGAACTTCGGCATAATTTCCACTGAAAGGCAGTAGCAGCTCCATGGCTGACTCCCCTGAGTGGTTTTGGAAAGCTGGGTTTTTCTCCTATGATTAGCAGAGAGAAGTTTATATTCAGATAGCTTCTTAAAGTGCACTACAAGGAGTTATTTGACTTATTAAGTATTCTGGTTCTTTTGAAAAATAAAGGAAATGTTTTCCGTTATGCTTTAACTACACTGGGTTTGGTACTGGAGGGCAGCAGAGCTTTCATTTGCTGAGATCTAATGCAGAGTAATTAAGCTAAATTGGTTCTAACAATTTGCTGGAGTTGTTAGTAATAGTTTGCAAAGGTTTTTGCCTGTTTCTTGTAGAGCTTCTTTCTTTCAAGGGGGAAGACTTCCTCTGTTGTATTGAGTTCAAGTTGGGCTTTGTAAGAAGGCTAGGATTTGTGCTAAAGGAATCCATTATGTAAGAGTGAAGTCACTTGAAACATGTCCACCACAATCTCATTCTGCTTGACTCTGAGAGCTCAGATCTATTTTTTTCTTTGCAGAGGTTATTAATAGGCTTTGTGAGGGGAAAATGATGCAGTATGGTAGATGTAGAAGTCCTTCCATGATTGAGTGTGGGGTAGTGGGCTGAGGCTTGGCACTGAGCTAAGCTGTCTTCCTTTCACTTCCACAGTTCTGAAATGAACCAGATAATGGAATGAAGGTGGGAAGGGAAGGCTACTGTTTTTCTGAAGAGCTGACATTTTAACAGGTGTATTATATCTGCATGCTTAATTTTGAGATTCCCAATGGAGAAAATGTTCATAGCATTCATCACATAAGGTTGAAAATTGCAGCATGGATGAAACAGCTCTTCTAAGTTCAAGAGAATATGATGGGAAAAGAAAATTTGATAGACTTTTAGACCTGAAATCTTGATGTAAAATGCAGTTCCTTATTATTGCTCATACAGAGAAGTGGTCCTCAGCTGTAATTGTGCAGTAGCTGTGTCTTCTAACTATATCACAGAATCAACTAGGTTAGAAAAGACCTTTAAGATCATAGAGTCAAAATGGTAGGTGTTTCCTAATACACAGCATTTGACTTTTCAAAATGTTGAAAGCATATAATTGAGGTTTTATTGTCTATGTGCTAGTTGAGTCCTAACACTATTTGTGACCAAGTATACCTAAGCCTTGCCTCTGGTATTCATCTTGTATTATTTTATGTATAATTGCTGAGTTACATAGCATGGAATTCTGGGGATATGTATGCATTATAAAGTAATACAGTGGTGTAATGTGTTGCAGGAGTTGCTTATGTGTTTGCACTGTTCAAATGTTAGGTACGAGTGAGTCTGCTAGAAGCCATGTAAAACACTCAGGTAGATACCGTCTCTCTTTCGCTGAATCTTCCTTCCATGCTCTCCTTCCAAAGGGAGCCATGCAGACATCTAGAGGTAGGGTTGTGCAGCCTACTCAGGGCACGTTAGTGATGAGTCAGAGTGCTGCAGCAATGGATGTGAGGCACTAATTCATTAGCCTCATTTAGTTAACACAGGTAGGTAGTCTGTCCTTGGTCACTTGTTTTACCTTGGGAATAGTGACATATCCTTTTTAAAACACCATTGGGAGAACATCTATTCTACATATCAATTTCTATGGTATTGGTAACTTGGTGCACGCAGTCTTGATCTATTGCTATGTAAATTGAAAACTTTCAGTTATTAATAATTGTGTAATCTTGGGATATCTTCATTTCTCTAGAGTAAAATTATTGTGTTCTCCCTTGCTGTATAGCATTCTAAAAATACAGGCATTTGGAAACAAATATTTGGGTTTAAGTGATCATCTGAAATAGTCCTTCAAGACTTAGGTTGTGGGTGGATGAAAAGTTTGTGCAAGGTGAGGTAGGTATAAATATGTAGGACTTAAGCAGTGATCTTCCACAAGAATACATTTATCTGTAATCTTCCCTCTCTTCAGTGGCTCATCATTGAAAAGTGAGTACTGTTACA
The DNA here is from genome assembly GCA_002631895.1 of Agapornis roseicollis. NCBI lineage: Eukaryota > Metazoa > Chordata > Aves > Psittaciformes > Psittacidae > Agapornis > Agapornis roseicollis. The sequence continues at coordinate 48,403 of NDXB01014732.1, forward strand.
AGAGCATGGACAAAGAAACTAATGCACTGGTAGTGTGCGTGTGTACTTGTCTGGGTCTCCACGTAGGATCTAATGATAAAATTAGACGCTGTGGTGCCTGCAGTCAAACTGGAACCTAAGCAGTCACGCACATCACAGGCAAGATTGTCATGTTGTGTAGCAGAAAGTGGTTGGTAGCAGTTTTCTGATCAAGGTGATCTTGCCCCTCTACTCTGCTCTTGTGAGACCTCACCTGGAGCACTGTGTGCAGTTCTGGTGTCCTCAACATCAAAAGGACATGGAGCTGTTGGAACAAGCCCAGAGGAGGCCGTGAGGATGATCAGGGGACTGGACTGGA
>NDXB01014732.1:54942-116973 GCA_002631895.1 Agapornis roseicollis
CCCCCCAATAAAACTGTAATAAAACTTGTTTCAACTCCTTTTCTCCCTTCTTTTTTTTTTCCCTCTTTTTTTCTTAAGCAAGTGAGCAGAATTAATGTCTTGAGTATGGGAAGAACAGGGAAATAGTGGGTTTTCATCTTTTATATACAGGCCGATGTTTAACAATACATATGGAGTGCAGATGTCAACTGGTTTTGTGCCCAATTGCTGAGATACCTGTCTTAGTTGCTTGTGTAATATAACGGTGATAAGTAGATCTCAGCATTTTGGAAGTTAGCAGTACTACCTTGAGTGCAACCTGTATTGAATTTGTTGCAAGTATGAAGAAGGTAATGCTTTAGGAAACTCACAGGCTATCTTGATGATAGTGTAGCTGTCCTGCTGCTGCTGTTCCCGAGCTGCAGTTTTAATGGCACTTAAAGGAAGTAGATGTTCAGTTGTTTCTAACAGTCAGTGGTCTTGACTGTTCCACTTCCTTCTGCTGCTTGTGAAATACTAGCCTCAGGTTGGATGTAGCACACGAGATGTATTGAGTTACACAACTGATGAGGAACTAAGAGTGTACAATTTCATCCATTTGTTTTCCACTTACCCTGCAATTAAGGTTGGCCACGTTTATGTAGGTGTAATCTGTGTACACTGTAATTGTTTGGTTGACAGTTTGGTTGTTGTATGTGAGGCCTGGGAGTTTCACTGGGGAGGACAATATATTACAGTTTCAGGCTGACTCATTTTACATGGGCTTCATCTTGAGTCCTGCACTTGCTCTGGAGGCTCTTGTGGAATCACAAATTAGAAGTAGTTTCAAGATGGATTGTGTGCAGCTTTATGAAATCTTGTATTTGAATGTAATAAACTATTTTAATGTCTTACTTTTTCAACTAGAAACGCCTGAAAGCAGCTGAAGCAGAAAGCAAATTGAAACAAGTATACATCCCCACCTAGTGAGTATAATAATAAAGTCTTCTTGTTGAAGGTTGTACAGGTAAAATGAAAACAGTAACGTGCAGTTGCATGCATGGCATTTTCTTGTCGTCTTTTTAATCGTTACTTTCTTAGTATTTGTTGCATGCAAGCAATATATAGAGATATAATCAGAAAATCACAAGCTCTTACCGTAAGTGAAACCTTTGTGCTTTGTCATTGACCTACAAACTGCCTGGTCTGGAATGGTGAGAAGTTTCACAAGGGCAATCAAGTGCTATGAGGGCTGTCACATGCAAGAAGGGTCTTACCATTTAGAAAGCTGGTTTTCCAGAACAGTTGCTTTCCAATCCCGGTAGCATAATACCTCCTATTTGTGTAAATGCAATATTTCAGCATAGAAGCAGTTGTTAATGTAGTTACATCAAGTAAAATGAGATACTTTCCCCTTACGGTTTTATCTAGCTGATAAAATCTGTTCTTCAGCTTGAAACAAAATTGTTCTGGCTGTAAATTAAAGGCAGCTAGCACACAGCCCTAAATGTTTTATCTTTGACCAAGTATTGTCAATGAAATCTGTTTTCCTCTGAGGGGGTTTTTTGACTTAAACTCAATGCTGTACCTGCTTTTGTTAACATGTACTTCACAGAAACATGGTATAACGTCTCTTTCATATTCATAATTTCCTCAAGATTATGAGAAGAGAAAGGGTTACAGGTGATGTTCTGCTAGGCTTCCTGTGGGTACATTCAGTTTACATATATGTGAATTTCCTGTTGTTGGGAGTGTTTGTGTTGTGGAATACTAGAATACCAAATGAGAGACTTTAAAAGTCCACTGTTGGTTTTCAATGACTTGTATAAATTGCATGCAATAGAACTTCATTTATATATTGCATACAGACATTCCTCTCTTAAACAGATTTAATAACGCAAAGAGCAGACTATTAAATTCATTCTTTTAATCTCATCTCTGGAGAAATGTGAGTTTGGAAGCTCAGGTCTCTAATGCATGATGCCATTCAAAAGAAGCTGAAACCTCTGGTAATGAGTGTTGTTCCCTCATTCCCTCAGGGAAGTGGCTGCTTTAGGAACACTGAAAGGTGCTCACTCTTTACAGAATGCTTTTCCAGTTTAATTTCCTTGGCCCATGTGGGCAATTCAGGACTTCTGCCAGCATGTTCTCAGGAGGGACTGGTAGCACGGGGTGGCAAAACCTCTGTGGAAAATCTGGGATTGTTTTATCTTTCTTCCTGTCTTTTGTCTCCTCAAGACAGAATCCCCAGGTGATGGGATGAGGGTGGTAGGACTTTGATAACTGCAATCCAGGGCATTGGTGGGCCAATGGATTGCTACTGCTCTGCTTCAGGATTGCTTTATTGTATTTGAAATCTGAGTAGAATTGATTCTCAGAGTTCAATACCTTTTTGAACTTGATTGTGAGGTATTTCCTGTAAAAGCAATGTTCTGTCTGCATTTCCGGTGAGTCTCTTTCAATTCATAGCTGCTCTGGAAGGCAACCAAGCAACAAATCATAACGTGGGAGATGTAATCATGTCTCCATCCCTTCTTTGGTACGTGGAGCCCACGGTACTTGATAAAAGGGTATCTGGAAATTGTGTCTCTCACTGAATGTAGTGAAAAAGGAGAAGGTAGGAGACAGACTTGCAGGCGTTTGGAGCAGAGAATTGATACACCAGAGGTTTCTTCAGTTAGTCATTGTAACTAATCCTGAATATATTTTGTGCTACCTAAAGCAATGAATAATTTTTTGGGGGATCAATGTATCCAGCCGTTTGTCAGAGGGGTGACTTAACACCTGCAAAGTTGGAGTTTGGAAATACTGTACTTAACCTTGTGAGGAGTGTACAGATTCTAACTGAATTAACTGGCCTGTAAAGTCCTTCTTCACTGAAGTATTAGTAGGTAAAGTAATACAACCAAAAGAAAACAGGAAAAAAAAAAGTCAAATCCAGTTCTTCAGCCTCTCTGAAAGTAACTTAGGACGGAACCCAGACAGAACAGCCTGATGTTATGCAGGTGAGCTTTGCCAGGATTATAGACATTCACATTTACTACAGCTGCTGGAAGTATGTGCTTCTGCTTGATATAGGAGGCAGCAATATTCTCATGCTGTCTTCTGGGATGGACAGCCTTGTAGTATTGCAGGCAGTGTTGCTTCTCTTAGTTGTTCCACTTAACCCAGTAACCATCCAGCCTCACCTTGTAAAGCCTTATGTCTTGCCTGGAACCACATTCTTAAACCCTGTGCTATGTCAGGTTTTGTTAATGCTTGACCTGACATTTGGGCTTTCACTAGCTTGCCAAGTAGCTCAGATCATGAGAGAGCATTTTAGAAAGTTCTATGAATTTGAGTATCAAAGCAGCTCTTCACATAGCAAGTCTCTGAGGGTGCTGAAAATACAAGAGGAATATAAAAACCAGCCTTGCTGTTTAGAGCCAGGTTCTAAAGATGTTGTCACCATGCATCAGAATTCCAGAACTAGGTTGTTTTCATGTTGACTAAAAGGTTGGTAAAATGCATTTTTATTCTTTTTTATTTAAAGCAATAAACCAAATCCTAATCAAATATCCAGCAACAGTGGGAAGCCTGCTGCAGTCAACGGAGCAATGGGAGCCTCTTATCAGGCACAGGCCTCACTAATAGGTCGGGCTTGTGAAAGCTGCTATAGTAAGTAAGGTTTTCTTTCTTTCTTATTTTATTTTAATAACCCAGGGGTTTGGCTAGTATTAATCTGCACTGGTTCTAACTTTGCATGCTATGGAGGGTAATTTTCAGTGGCTTCTGTAGCAGAAGAAATAAGTCAAAACCGCTTTCAGTATAGTGATGAAATGTTAATATTCAAATGCACTTCATGATTTGTTCTTTTTTAACAATTCAGAAAGCACAAAAAGATGAAGTAGTAGAATATGATGGCCCTGATAGGTTATTCCTTTCCCTTCAGAATATTACATTCAGTGTTAATTTTCGTACTTCTTCAAGGTTGCAGGGATTTCCAGTTGGCTTGGGGGCAAGGGGGTGTTGGTGTTGTGTGTCCCTCCCATTGTTGCTGGGAGTTAAGGGGAACGGTGTGTTGAGTTGTTCCTACTCTTTTGTATTTCTGTTGGCCACTGTTGGACTCCTTGAAACAGCAGCCTTCAGCACAGCTTGTATGAGAGTAGATACTAAGAACTCCAGAAATGGCAAGAATGGAAAAGCTTTCATACACCATTGCTGTGGCGATGGCTGCCTGTCTGTCAAATAGCAATTAAATGGAAGTGGTTGTTTTTCAAATGTTGTTTTTGTAAAGAAGTTTTCTTGTGCAAGATTACCAGAAGAAAAGAGCAAAGGTTAAATTATTGTCTCCTGCAGAGTTTTCACAGGAGATAAAGGCGCGTCTTCCATAAGACTTCAACAGATGTGCTTTTCCTTTTCATATGGGGATCTTGATTTATAAGTACTCACTTTACATGACTTGAGCAAAAAAGCAGATCTTAACTAATTCTAGTAAGTAACAAGCAACGTAATAAACCTGGGTGAGATTACAAATGGAGGATTTACAGGACTTTTTTGGCAGCCTGCTGGAAGGAAATGTCTTGCTGACAGCATAAAGTCCTTGGTTCAGAATGAAATAGGGAAGCACCTTTGAAAATTTCATTTGCAGTTGACTTCTGGGGTGCTTTTGTAAAACATAAATCAACTCAAAATTCAGGTTCTTACTTCCTCCATGTCAAATGTATTAAATACCTATGTTAAAATGCTTGTCTAATGCCATATATTATGGCCATATAAATATATCTGTTGCATCATTTAGATTTAGTATGTTGAATGTAGCTTGCACCACTTCACCTGCGCTGTTTTCTTCTCCTTAGCTCCACAGTCTCACCAGTGGTATTCGTGGGGTCCTCCTAATATGCAGTGTAGGTTGTGTGCATCTTGCTGGATTTATTGGAAGAAATATGGTGGCCTGAAGATGCCCACACAGACAGATGATGATAAACTGTCTTCCAGCCAGCCTACAGAGGTAGGATTGTGTACATAAATGTTCCTAAAACAAAACATGGGGTTTTCACAAGGCTGCTGTGATTTGAATATTGAATGGTATGAATTTTTTATGTATGTGTTCAACTTCAGTATTACAAAGCTCAAGTCCTTAATCCTTTTCCTGTCTTTAATTTTCCTTGTCTTTATTTGACTGTTAAATCAACAAACATCTATTTCACACATTTTTTTTGGTGGACAAATGTCATCTGTCAGTCAGATGATGTGTACCCTATTAAATGCTGTCTAGAATGGCATTGTATATCCACCCACTATAGAATCATAGAACAGCAGAGTGGTTTGGGTTGGAAAGGACCTTGAGGTCATCCACCTCCAACCCTTACCACAGGCAGGGACCCATTCCACTGGAGCAGCTTGCTCCAAGCCTCTGTGTCCAACCTGGCCTTGAGCACTGCCAGGGATGGGGCAGCCACCGCTTCTCTGTGCCAGCACCCTGTGCCAGCACCTCAGCACCCTCACAGGGAACAGCTTCTGCCTTAGCTCTAATCTGACCTTGCCCTGTTCCAGTCTGAACCCAGCACCCCTTGTCCTGTCGCTGCAGTCCCTGATGAAGAGCCCCTCTCCAGCATCCTTGTAAAAAAAGAGTTTTCTTATTTTACAGCTTCATCCATAAGCTCAACTTTTTTTTATAATGCTTATGCATGCTATAACCATGCTGCACCCAGGACAATTATCCATGCTTATACACACTGTGTATGTATATTCAGCCTTGTGAATTGATCCAAATTGGTAACTTTTTGAGGCTGCAGTTCTCATGTACGTGTTTGGATTTTTTGTTTGGCGTTTTTGCAGGAATCCCATGTTAGGACCCACCTGTCCCGGCAGGCCACGCAGGGAACCCCTGTGCGTAACACTGGGAGCCCAAAGTCGGCAGTGAAAACACGTCAAGCTTTCTTTCTTCACACAACGTGTTGGACAAAAGTGGCCCGTCAGGTCTGCAAAAACACCCTGCGGCTGCGGCAGGCAGCGAGACGTCCCTTTGTCCCTATTAACTGTGCTGCCATTAAGGCAGAATGTAAGATGTTTTTTTAACTCTTCAGTTCTGTGTGCTCTGCTTCCCACCCATTTTATTTTTGTCTTTTAATTTTATTTTCTTTTTCAATAAACATTTCTGTCTATACACTTTTTTGCTTTTCATTTTTCTTTTTTCATTTGTCCAGCATGTCACCAATACACTGAATCAAGTCTGGCTGCCTCCAACAGATTTCAGACTGGGGAAAAATTCAGGTGAATTAACAAGTGGATAACTGTATCCTCATTCACTTACAAAAGTATCTCATTCATAAGAAATCCGGTGCAGTGAGTTGAAATCAGTGCTGTGACATAAAAACCATGCTTGCTATTAGGCACTGTGAAAGAAGTTTGCTTTCATATTGTGTGTTGATTCTTTCACTGAGCAGAAACCATAAACCTGTACGTGTTTTACTCAGTGGGGTTGGTGGAAGATTAAGGAGCTGGGATGCAGGAGAATTGAAATCTGGCCTATAATCCAGCCCTTCATTGCTGTGGTGATCAGGTAGTGGTGATACCCATGGTTATTTTTACACCATAGTTGCAGCTTTGTTTCTTTTTGCCTGTTGCAGTTTTAACTTTTAGTTTTAAATGGAATTCTATATTATGTTTGTTCTCTTTATAGCCAAAATAGAATTGGTAAGTTCACTGGTTGTGGGTCGTTCTCTTTATGTGCATATGTGTATAAGTTCTGCTGCAAAGCCACTGACTATATCAGCAGGTATTCCAAGACGAGCCATGCTGGCTCATCATACTGTGAATTGTATTAGAATTGAAGAGACCCTTCTAGAATATCAGATGTTGGATTTATAACCATGTTTACTGGATTAAGGCTAAATATTTTCCCAGCATACTTAACTGGGATGCAGGTAATGTCAGTGTTGATTTTAAGAAATTTACTCCATAGGGGCTTAATATCTGGTTTGGAGTAATTATTTTCCCCTTACGTACTTTAAGCACCAGCCATCCTTCACATGCAAACTTTTGACCAGCTTCTGCAGTCATCCAGAGCATTGTGACTGTTTCTGTTTGTTGTCCTGTTGGCCATTTTCTTTCTTCTTTCAAAGCTATGCAAGTCAGGAGCACCTTTCAGATTTAAGAAAATCGTATGTCCAGGTGGGTTGTACCATATGGAAAAAGTGTGTCTTAAGGCTGGACAAGGATTATGTTTTAAATCCGTGATACAAAATAAGAGTTATTCTCTGAGAGGAAAGAATTGCACCATTTAATATGTGTAATTGGCACTGATTTCTGCCAGATCGTGGAGTTCCCTTGAACCTCATGTGTTTTTATCCATATCCGCTTTTTCTCCCTCACTGCAGTAACTCAGTTTGAAAGATAAAGCTTGAGTTTAAGGAAGAGAAAAAAATAGAAGGAAAAAAAAGTGGTTATAAATATATAAATAGCAGAAACCAGATGATACCTGATTTAACTTGTGTTTGTGTGTACATGCACATACACACACACTCTCTGTTGCTGGCACTGTCTCTTTGTGAAATTATACAGTGCTCTTACCTGCATTGTTATCGGCATGTCCTTACTCTAGTAAGGACTAGTAAGTTTTGTTCCTGTACTTACATCTGCTGACCTATGTTGAGTGCATACTGTAGATTTTATTGTTACAACTCAACAGGCTCCCTCTTCCTGAGAACGCCTTGGATTCTTTCTTAAGGGGAGATTGATGTGAGTCATTCTTAAATCTTTGCATTCTTAAAGCTTGTCATTTTTAGATCTTTTCATTCTTAGTTGAGATACTTCAGTAACAGTGATAATTTCAGATGTTGAATACCACCGAGTAATTACAGGATTGAATGAATGTTTGCAGGTGTTCAGAAGTGACAACTTAGGTAATAGCTTGGCCAGAGTGTCAGGTTGCCTGTGATGTGACTTGGCATGAGATGGTTAGGACATCCAAGAAGTGATTTGGGATTTGTTTTCTGTGTTGGTGTGCTGAAACTTGAATCTAATGGCTGCTTAGCTGCGTTGTCAGACTCACCTGACTCTGTGTGTGCCAAACCAGTGCTTCAAAACATAGCTGCATTTCTCAATTATATTGCAGTAGGCACCAGACCAACACTCAGAAACCACAAAATCTAAAGACAAGGGGTGGGAGTGCACTTCCCCAGCAGCATACCAGGCTTTATGTTGTTTTGGTCTTACACAGTTTGTTGTAGTGCCAGGTTGTAAGTGAAACTCACTCCCAGCTCTGAGAGAGTTGGAAAAAGCCATCATGGAAACCTCAAACCTTGTTCTGCCTGAAGATAATAGACTCGCTGTAGATGCTGGCAATAAACTTGTCTGATGGGTTGTTAGAAACCGTTAGAATTGGTGAACTGTTTCAGTAAGAGGAAATTCTCATGCTCTAAATTAGGCAAAATACGTTTCTTTTCAGTTTGAAAGTTAAGCAAAACTACTCTGACTGTGGAAGGTCTCTGAATTAGAGGAAGCCAAAGTGGGCATTCTTCTCCAGGCAGTCGCTGGCAAGATTGGATCTGTTTCAAGCTTATGAGCATGTTGATTATGTGAACCTTCTTACTTCAGCGCAGGAAGGTTTTTGAGGGATCTTTTTCTCTTGCTCAGATACGGTTTTATCATTATAACTCTTATGTATTAAGTATAGTAATTTAAATTTGGGTAACTGCACTCCATCTGCGTAGACATGATTGTCAAAATGTTTTCAGTGGATGCTAATATATGATCTGTACAATATGGTTATCTGGAAATGGGTACAGTGATCACAATCAAAACTTAACTTACCTTTCAATCTGCAGATTTAATGACAAGTTTGGTACACAGCACTTGTTTCTTACAGGCTGGATTGATAAAACAAAGACAAGTGAAAATTAAGTAGAATATGCAAAATGTTACTGATCTGTGTTGTAAGCACATGGCCTGTATTTTACTGACATCAAACTGCCCATTCATCTGAGGTGAGTAACGCTTGCAAGCACTGTTTTCCATCCTTGATATTGATAGCTATGGAAGATGCTTTGTCTGCCACATGGATGAAAATCTGTTCTCTGCTGTTACCTTTGCATACAGTTTGTGCCACATTTTATTAGCCAGTCAAATAATTAGAAGAACACACTCTTTCTCTCCTGAAGTTATAAGAATATAAGAATCCATATAAGAATATATCCATATAAGAATATAAGAATCCATAGAGCACAGTATGGGTATTAGATAATCTGCATTTTGATAGAGAGATGATGGCATGTCAAAGACAAACAACTCCTCGCCTCTGTCTAAGCCTTGGAGACTTACAAATCTAGGTTTTTAAAATCCCCTTTCAAATCTTAAAATAATAAGCCTCATTCACTGTCATCTTCTCTACAGCCTTCACAACTTCATTGACTTCTAGTACCCACAGCAGTCATTCCCTTTCTAGGTTAAGAACTTGGTCTGTTTAAAACTATGTGAAGGATCGGTTTCCCCCATGGTTTGTAATGTTGTTCCCTGGAGTTTCTGTAGTTGTGCTGTATCCTCTCTAGGGTTGTAGCGCCCCTGGTTACATGTGCTTCAAGAGACAGCTCTTCCCTGATTTTAGTCTCACATGTTTTCTGTTTTCCTATCATAATTTATAATACTCTGATTTTGCTCTCAAGTGACGACTCTTTAGTGTTGTCTAGATATTTTTAGAAGGCTGCTAACACTGACTCCATGGATTTTCTTCTGCATGGGGGTGATATGGAACTCATCATTCCATCTGTACGTTAGCTTTTTACCCCTATGTTTATTGCATGGTGCTGCTGATATACTTTGCCATCAGTTTTAGCTTATTTATGCTCAGGAATTTCTTACCAGGAAACTTTAGTTCTCTGATCACCTCTTTTCCTCATCTTTTATGTGTTGAGCAGTGCTGATCCTTTGAGGTTTACACAGACAATTAATTTTAATCCCTGAAAAAACCCTTCTCTTTAACCCTGGGACAGCTTCACAGTCTGGTGACACAGTTTGTGAAGAGCCAATTGAAATGCCCTGTTGGATGCCAGATCAGCTGCATGTGTACGTGTCATGATCCCTTCAGATGGTCCTGGAAGACCTGTGTCATTTGCAGTCACTGGTTTACAGGACACGTAGGTAGGAAGGGACCTCTGGAGCTCTCTAATCCTACCCCCTGCATGTTCATGTGCTTATGGGCCTTTTGTTCAGACGAGATCTTGTGTGTCTCCCAAGGATGGAGACTCCACAGTTACCCTCTTGTAGCGCTGGGTCAGCCTCACAGTAAACAGTCTTTCCCTTACATCTAACAACAGTTTTCCATCTCCCAGCTTGTGTCTGTTTCCACAGACAAAAATAGTGTGTTGTCCTATCACTGCATACCTGAGAAGGGTCTGGCTGGGTCTTGTCTGTGTTCTGCTTCTCTGGTGTTAGAGATGGCCATCAGGTCTCCCCTTGTGTGTCCTGCACTCCAGACACCAGCTTGGTGTCTCCAATAGCTGAACTTGTTTCAAATGCGTCTCTTGTAGTAGGGATCCCAGAACTCAACACAGGGTCTGGACGTGGTTTCCTGCCGTTGTCCCTCTTGTTGCAAGGCCACACCACTGAATAATGTGAGAGCATTAAACATGTTTTCCCTTTACAAGGTCTTGTTGGCTCCCTTGATGTTTCCACATTTAGCTTTTTGCCTCTATTAATAGCTCAACCCTTTTGCCAGGCTGCAGACCTACTTACTGAAGAATGTTATCACACTTGCCATGTTTTTGTTCTTTTGAACCAAGACTAGTTTAAGGATTAGTTCAGCACCAGTAGAGTACATGCTCAGCAGTTTCTGTTTGGATGAATTACATCTGGTCTGGGTAATCTGATCTTACTCATTAACCAGTTTGTTTTGTGGTACTTCCTGTGGACACTTTGAGACACAGTTCTCACACTTCCCCCATCAAAGTGTGTTGGAACTGAGCTGCTTTATGTTCTGCAATGAACAGTGATGCAAAGAATGTATCCAGCTTTTTTGCCATGCCTTTGTCTTGCATGTTGTCCTCAGACCTTGATCATCTCTTATTGCTACAGCAGTAGCATACCTTCTGCTTTTGATCTGTATGAAAAAATGCAGTATCAAATATTATACTGCTTTATTTCATTTTAGAATTGTTTGGGTTGGTTTTTTTACTCATAGCTTCCACTATTCCCTGCCCTTCCTGAGGTTTTCATTGTTGCTGTAGGAGCCCATATTTGATTTTAGGGTTTCAGTTTGGTTTTGGCAACTTCTCTATCCAAATTGTATGCTGTGGTTTTACACTTGAGAGTGATACACAAGCCAACTTTGATGGTTCTCTTTATGTAGTGCATAACGAGCACTGCACCTTTTATGGCAGTACCATATTATGGATTGAAGTTTGCTGCTGATAAATGTATTTGGCTGTTTTAATAGGTAGGCGTGTTTTGGGACACCCACCCAGTACCTTTGGTGAGCATGCTTTATCTCCAGCGTGGAACCTGTACTCCCTTTGCCGTCTGTATTCTCAGTTCAGCGCATTAATGCCTCGCCATGAGTCAATAGCTTTTTTTACAGGGCAGACACGTAGATGGAAAATTTCCTTGCTAATTACTTGTTAAGAGATGCTTTGCTGTTCCCAGAGTAACTCTGAAATACTTACTGCTTGGTCTGTGCTTATTTTGATAAGGGAGACAGTGGAGACGCATCACCCTGCTCTGTCACTTAAACTATTTCAAGTGTTGCGGAATTTTAAATCTATTCCGGGCACCAGGCTCCGCGTGGTGTTTGATACTGAGAACAGTGTATTTTGTTAGTAAGCTAAAACATTCAAGTACTTCATGTACTCAGCATTAGGGCTCTGGACCCCTCGGACTGCCCAGACACCAGCTAGCATGTCCAGAGTAAATCCCTTCATGTACTGAACTGAGCTTTGCATTGTCTACTGCATTGGAAACATCTGTGAACATACTGAAGTACTCCTTTCGGTCATTGCTGTGGTGTTGTGACCTCCATGTTGTTTGCACAGAGCTAGACAGAATGTATAAGAAGATTGCAGTTTGTTCGGTATTGTGTCTTACCCTCTTCATGTGACTCTGTACTCCCATCTCCTGTGCTGGAACGAAGCAAACAGGAGCATTTTGGTAAAACAGAAGGCAAAGACAATGTGGAGTTACAGTTACCATCATCTCTTTAGAATATCCGTATCCTGTAATGCTTGCTAGAAAATGTGGTTCTGCATGTGTGTGTGTGAAACCTATGCAAAGGTGTACATGTAAGGTATGCATATGTGGGAAGCAATGCATGTAAGAGAATTCTAGAGCTGCAAACATAGGAATGCAGTTTTGTACAAAACAGAATGCTTCTGTTCTAGGATACTGGAAGCCCTATATGGGGATTACTTCCAGGTTTTCGGAAGACACGTAACACAGTCTTTCTGGGTAGTTCAAAACGAGATAGTGTAGTTCCAGGAGTCCTGAAACTATGTACTGAAACCTAGTGAATTGTAAATTTTTGCCTTAAGTTGATTGAGTCCGCTGTCTGAGCATGAACTTCTTCATAGTAACACTTGTATGCTTGAGGCATTTAGACAGATTCTCTGTGTGTTTGCAGTGCCTTCAAAGGTGTGAGCTCCTAGTTGTAGCATCATGTTTAAGGCAGCTGCTTTTTGTCTGCTGTCTTTTGAGACCTTTATGCTCTGTGATACTTGGTTACAACTGACCACTTTGTTCAAAAGTTTATAGCAAAGGGTCTTTTTTGGTTGTCTGTGTGTTGGGGGTGTGTTTGTTAACCTTCAGGTCACCATGATAGCCCCTGTGTTCCCTTTTACTTAGAACTACATGAATTGCCACACCATGTGAATAAGACATGACCAGGATCAGTAGGCTTAACTTTAAATTCTTACCTACTACCCCATTTATAGCCAGGTGAGCTTGTAGAAAACAAGAATTTAATGTAGATTATGTTTAATTTACTGCTTTTATGAGCTGCTTTTATTTTAATACTGATGTTTTCATGTTCCATTTGCCTGGCTGACTGTCTCCACAAAGACTTTGTAAGCAAAAATTGCCATCACATTTGTCTTACAACTCACATTAACTTTAAACCAAAAAATAACACCATCAGTTGCATGAATGAGGACCTGGCCTACCTTTAAATATCCATCATTATGGGCGTTGATGGAGAGAAGAGGACATGTGCCAGAAGGGAAAAAGAGATTTGTGCTGTGTCCTGGTTCTATTTGTAGTGTTGAAATATTGAAACTGGGTTTTATTCTTTAAACTTCTCAGATGCAGATCGGCATTGTGAACTTGCTGGAAATCCCCTGAAGATAAAAAGCACCAGAAAACCACTGTCATGTATCATTGGCTATTTAGGTATGTATGTGCCTTCAGAGAACCCTCAGCGTATATTGAGACTTAAAAATCCCATACACATAGAATGAGAGAGTCATGCTGTTAGTAACAAACAAACTAGAAAGGTAATAAATGAATAAAATCTCTAGTCCTCTCTCAGTTGCAGAACTTGGGGGATGGAGGCAGAAGCCCTTCTGCCGCTGGCTTAAAAGTGGAGTAAAACATGGTGTAATTTAGAACGTGAACAATAGTCTTGTAATCTGAATGAATGGAAATAAGCGTTCAAACTGGGGAGATTCTCAGTATGCTCAGTGCTGCTCTGCTCTACCCCTGGAATCCACTTGCAGTATTCCTGTGTGTTTAAAAGCAGGAGACCTCAGCCACACTTAAGGCACTGATCTTGTAATCTGATGATGTGATTTTAGTAGATGTGATGAAATCAGTGCTGAGATCAGAGCCAGGAGGACCAGGAACTCACGTAAGATAATGGGGAGAGGAGATATCCTAGGAATTTGTGATTCCTTATTGAAACAAAAGCGAAAATTGTCCTTTGTGCAAGGAGCCACCACTGACTATATTATATAAACATTTACACAGGCCTGTAGGAGCTGAGATACCCCATAGGCTTTCTGTTAATCCTCAAACAGAGATCTATCAATTGATCAGAGAAGCAGTGAAGTGTATTCATCCTAGTGTACAGCAGTGAAGCTGAGGGCAGAGTTCAGTCTAGATGTTTTGCTCGAGATTTCAATCAACAAGAGGTTTATTGTAGTGGAACAAAGGGAACAGCAACAGTCTCTTGACTTGCTGAAGTAGAGATGAGCTGTTGATGTGGTTATAACTGCCCTTCCAAAACATCGGTTTTAACAAAATCCAAACTTCAGAAAACTGGGTAGTGAAAAATTGATGCAGCAACAGGACAAGGGGTGCTGGGTTCAGACTGGAACAGGGCAAGTTCAGGTTAGAGCTAAGGCAGAAGCTGTTCCCTGTGAGGGTGCTGAGGCGCTGGCACAGAGTGATGGCCCACAGAAGCTGTGGCTGCCCCATCCCTGGCAGTGCTCAAGGCCAGGTTGGACACAGGGGCTTGGAGCGAGCTGCTCCAGTGGAAGGGGTCCCTGCCTGTGGCAGGGGTTGGAGCTGGAGGAGCTTTAAGATCCCTTCTAACCCAAACCACTCTGTGATTCTATGGTTCTCTGTGTACGTGGGTGGAGGTTTTGTAGATTAACAGTGCAAAAATGTTCCAGGTACCTGCAGAGTCTGTTTAGCATTTGGCAGTATGGGAAGTGAAGGCAAACAGCACATGTTCCAGGGATATGAAGTGTGCTCAGTGGAGTTAAATACATGTATCTGAATTAGTTGTATGAAGTTGGCTTGTTTGCCATTTAGCTTGGGTTTGGGTTTTTTCTTGTTTGTGATTTTTGTCTGTTCGAGTGGACAATTAATGCTGGCATGACCTTCCTCACAGTCTGATGTGAAGCATCGTGTCACAGCTTATGCAGGAGGCATTTGTTTTCCTTTTTCAAATGCCTTCTATGCCATTCCCACAGACACCTATGAGCAGACAGGTAACTGTGTCTCAAGGCAATACTGATCTCAGCCCTGCTGGTAAGGCAGAGGGGATTTCAGCACACCCTGGGTCATCACTTCCCTTTATCCCTGTTCTGCTTTCCTGGCTGCCAGTTCCACAGCTGAGGTAGGTTGAGCAGTAAGAGTAGGCTCTGTCCTCTCCAGAGCTGGGGCTAATCCCCTGTAATCTCTGCAGTTATCACTGTGTTTTACTAAGCAAACCCCCTGAGGTGCAAGCCCTGGCTAATTGAATGTCCTAAATTACCTCCCAGGTATGAGGAAACCAGGCTAATGTCTCCAGCTGGGATGTTTGCTGAGGAGATGAGATGAGAGTGGGAGGTGCAGCTGCAGAAGTGCCTCTGGAATCCAGGATGCTTATTTAAGTGATCAGTGTAGGAGACTTCAACTTCCTGTTGTTTGCATTGGGGTTTTGATTCATTAGTGGAAAGGGGAGAGGACTTCAGAGTTGTTCCTGCATTTGCTTGTTTGAGGCTGCAGTCTGGTCTCACCAGTAGGGTTCCTAATGTATCCTTCAAGTGTTGCTGCTTCTTTCTGTTTTATCTTTATTTCTGAAATGCCCATGCAGTCTGAATCTGGCCAACAGGTTATTTATTGTGCAGGTAATGGGGTAATTTGGGTTATTTGGAGTTCTCTGAGTTAGCAGCTAGGAGATTTTCAATGCAGTACTAAGCAGTAGAACAAGGATCAGAGCAGCAGCAGGAATAAGAAGAACCCTAATTACTGTTATTGCATAATACAGTAATAGGATAGGATAATATAATTCAGGCAAAACCCTGAAATGCCTCATAACCCCTCTGGGGTGTGGTGAGGCCTATTAGAAAGTGCTAATCTAAAGTGTGCAGGCTGAGCACAAGGTGTAAAGACCCTACAGGAAGGACTCAGTCCATTGGGAAGCAGTTCTGGCTGTTTCAGTTCATTTCTAGAACCTTTAAAGGAGAGCTTGGGGTGGCTGAGGAGTGGAGGAGGAAGGACAGGCATTGTGGTGAGCTGATGGAGGACTGGTGACCTCCAGCTGAAGGAAGGTCCAAGTAAGGAAATGCTGCTTTTTCAACTGTTTCCTCACCCTAACAATATAAAATCACATCTCCTGTTTGCTGTGGACAGAAGGGTTTATGAGTTCTCATACGTTCACGTAGCTGCTGGGATGACTGTGATTGCTGCTGGAGCTCTTTGGCAAATAAGATTATCTTTTAGTGGTGTTAGCTCTGAAAATTAACCATTTCCTTCAGAAAATGGGAAAAGATTGCCAGATGAGAGTTTTAGAATCCAAATTCCAATCATCTTTAGCAAACAGTACAAAACCTTTCTATTTCAGTTTAAGGTTTTGCTTTAGCCACTGTATTCATAACATTAAGCACTGCCTCTGTTCCCATTTTAGTCAGAAAGTGAAGTAGAAACTTGTTCTCTGCAGCATGGAAGATGGGTGAGTGCTTGGTGTTCCTAAACTCTATTACATGGAAAGCAGGTGAGTAATGCAGTGAATGGCAGTAAAAAGCTCTCATCAAAGTAAGTGGTGAGAGGATGGGTGACCTCAGACTCGCCCTCACATGCACACCCAAATCTGAAGCAATTACCTGTACCCTAGCTCTGTGCTCTTTTAATACCTGCCTGTGTATTACCCTGCTCTGTTCATTCTTACCTGGCCCTCTTGAAGCATCTTGGATTGAGGGTGTTTGTTCTTTATGAGAGTAATTGTGAGCTCTGACCAGATCAGTGCTTAAACATTAAGCAAAGCCTTTTGAAATGTGTAGGTTGTTGGTGTTATGTCCTCCTGGCATGCTGGTCCCAGGACAGCCAAGCCATTGTGCTCATCCTGCATAGATGTGAATCATGGAATCACAGGATGGTTTGGGTTGGAAACAACCTTAAGATCATCCAGTTCCCACCATCAGGGCAGGGACACCTCACACTAGACCGTGTCACCCAAGGGTGAACACTGCCAGGGATGGGGCAGCCACAGTTTCTCCGGGCACCCTCACAGGGAAGAGCTTCTGCCTTAGGTGTAACCTGAACTTGCCCTGTTTCAGTCTGAACCCATCACTCCTTGTCCTAGCGCTGCAGTCCCTAATGAGGAGTCCCTATCCAGCACCCTTATAGCCCCCTTCAGATAATCCTTTCCACTGGTTTTCATACTGATCCAACTGTTTGGCTGCCCACCTTTATGCATCTTCCCTTTAAAGGTTATCAGTTCTCCCCATGGCAGCCCCAGCTGGTTTCTGCTTGGGGTGGGTGGGCTGGTACCTGCAGGCTGCCTGTGGAGGCTTGCCATGGGAGCCTTGGCTATCAGACTTCCTTGACATTTCTGAAAGAGAAGAAATGTGCTTTTGTGATGGGCTCTGACTTCATGCAATGGTTTCTGTTTCTCTTGCGTGATAGCTGTGAGTGGCAGAGGCTGGAGGGCTTCCTCCTTGGATCCCTGGCATCGCTTCAAATAGTGCATATTCCCAGCTTCTGTATTTTATTTTATAAACAGGAAAGCAGAAGGAAGCACTCTTCAAGAGGTTCAAACCTGTGCTGCACATGAGAACGTGCTTCAGTTCTGCCTTCTTCCCCTTGGGCAGCTCAGCCTCGTGATCCACACCGCAGCCCCTCTGCCCTCATGTTCTCAGCTCAGGGATCTCCCGCTCTGCCAGGGAATGGGACTGCAAGTGCCTTAGAGCCTGCCTCTGAGGGATGGGACCTGCCTTCGGGTTCCCCGACTACCCTCCAAACCTTGGGTCTGTCCAAAGACACCCACAGTGGTGGCATTTTGAACCTGAATGTGTGATAGGAGTAAGTTAATGTGTTCAGCAGATCCCTGGTGCAGCACAAGCAGACTCCACTGAGGCTTCCCCTTGCCGCTTTTATCTGGCATATGACAGAAATTTCCATACAGCTCTATCAGCTTTTGGCAAATAAAGCAGCTGCCACCCTGACGTGGGCTGGCCAGATGCACTTTACTGCTTCTACTATAGTAAAACGCTTCAATTTGCTTGCTAAAACAATCTGTAGGTGTGTAGCTCCAACGCAGACCTCAAAGGTAGGAAAATGTAAGCAGAAACCTATTTCAGATTGGGCTGTATTATGTCTCCAGTCTCTGAAATCCTTACACATCTACAGCATAGTGTTAATTTGGGCGATCTCAAGTGAAATAGATCTTTCTTGCTTGGAGGAGCTGTAGGTATGAAGAATTGTAAACACACTCATGCAGAAGAGTGTGTTTCTTTGCTTTCACTGGAAATTCAAATGTAAGTTTGTATGGTGAATAGACTGGTTCTATCTGTTTTTTTTCAAAACAAGTATGTCTAATTTCTCTCTCTGTCTTTTGCCTCAGAGATTCATCCTGCAGTGAAACCCAATGTAATCAGGTCAACAACAAGCCTTCAGACTCCAAGTGCAAAACGACTGCTTGTACCCTCCAATCACTCTTCGCTAAGTATTTTGGGGAAAAGAAACTACAGCCATCACAATGGCCTTGATGGTATGTGGAGGAATATCAAAGAAGTATTCTTTAAGTCTCTGAACTGTGGCCTGAGATGCCATTAACTAAGGTGGTACAGACCAACAGAAATGTAAGACAGGGACAGCATGTTTATAGCACTGATTCTTACTGCGGTAAATGGTGGTGCTTATTCATTGAATGTGGGTGTATTAATACCATCTCTTAAAAAGCCTACTTTTACCATTTTTCTTACTAATTTTGATATAAAAGGACAAGAAAAGAATGAAACAAATATGGTGAAGACAGCAACGTGACATGTTTTGGTTTAGCTCATTTCATTGCCTTTTGATTTGAAAAAGCATTTTGCAGGTACGTGCAAGACTTTTGGAATTGCTCTGTGTGGAATTACTTGATATGTACTGGACCTCCTAGTTTACAGACGATCTCTTTGCTGGCATGTGAGTTCTAAACTTAGTCTGGATTCTCAGCAGTGAGATTGGCAGAAGAGGGAAAATAGCTGGTAGCAGCCAATGACCATTGTCACACAGAGTCGCTTAAAAGCAGTCCTGGCAATAAGGATTGGTACAAGGTTGAAGCTCCTTAGACAGCAACTGTCCCTGCATTTCTGCTGCTTGAGGAGGAGGAAGCAAAAGGTTGTCACAGAGGTAGAGGGGAGGCTTTTCCTGTACTCTCTGCAGCACCAGAGGTGATGTCTCCTGTATCCAGCCATTTCATTGCAGTATGGTGCAAAGGGAGAGCAGGTATGAAGCTGTGCAAAAACATGGAAGTTTGTGAGTAAGGCTAACTTCTCTCAAATAGCTTGTGGTTTTTGTTCCGAACAGTGACCATGTATTACTGATGATTTTAATCATTACCAAACTAAAGGTTTTTAACTGTGAACAGTTTCACCTCATGTGCCAATAAGAAGAGAATCCAGCAGGACATAATTTGTTTGCACTGAAAGAAAAGACATGCATTCCTGAGCCCTTTGTGTAACTTCTATAAGCCATTACTTCATTTGTTCTGTGATTGAATGAGGTTGTTAAGATTAGAAATTTCAGAGAAGTTAGGCTCTGAAATAGACTGGTCAGGGCACAACTGACACAAAAGAGGTTTCATGCTTCACAGAATGTGGAAATGAGGTAGGAACGAGAGGGACTTGCCTTTTAGATTATAGAAATTGTATTCCAAATGCAGGAAGAAAAACTTGATCCATTATCCATCCTCTACCCATAATGATTCTGTCCTTGCCAATACTCCTTCTGAAGTGAAATTGCCTCCTGTACATTTAGTAACACCTAGATAGAAATCACCAGGTACTTTGACAAAAGGTGGGTATTAAGAGGACAGGATTTCATGGACCTCTCTCTGCTCAGTGATGCAGTAGGCAAATCACATGCGTGGATGGCCACACAAGCTATTTGGTGGGCCAAGATGACATCCATGTGACTTGTACTTGGAAGAAAGTGATGACATTAATAGGCATAGCCATAAATGCTGAATTTCTGCTGCAGTCTTGGGGTGTGGAAGCCCTGCATGGATGGTCTGGTAGTTGCTGCATGGGAATGTGTACAAAGGCTGCTTCCCTGCTGCACCAGTGCTGGCCATTAGACTGGACTCTCCATGTGGGCTTTGAGTGATGAATGACTTCATGTTTCACTGTGGAAATAAAGATGATGTTCCATTTCTTCTGCAGAGAAGGCTGTAGCAATACGCTTGAGGTAGAGGTTATGATGATGATGTCCCTGTAAGGAGGCATGCTTGGAAGTCTTGAAAGCTTTCTCCTACTTAGTACAGATTTTATCCTCAAAGTAAAGAGCATATAAACCCAGCCATTAACCACACTGATTAGATTGGCTCAAACAGCGCGCTGTACTAATGCAATTTGCACAAAATAACATCTAATTTGATAAATCACTGTTGAGAACTGTAATTCATTGCTTCAGGAGGTAACTATTGCAGCTTATCTCTTTTTCTGTGAAAACATAACTTTCTGGAAAGCATCTGTCCAAAATAACTGAAATCTGTATTTCGTTAGCATAAAATACCTATTTTAATATTTAAAAGTGGCTGCTTTGGTTCTTATCCTGGCTGCTGTCTTTAATTAAAAGCCTTCAAAGTGTAAATAAAATGCACAGAAAGGAAGCAACAAACCAGTAGTAATGATACTCAACAGCACAGGACTTATGTTCCTTTTGACTTAAAACCAGTTATCTTTAATATTTACCATTAACTCCTCTTCTGGTTATTAGTAAATACAAGCTATTTTCTCTCTTTTTGTGTGTTTTTTTTTTTCTTTGCCGTGATTTATCAGCTTCTCTTCAGCACACAGCAAAAACTCAGTGAGCAGCTCAGCTTGGGGAATGGTGGTTTCTGTGTAGTGCCACTGACCACGGTGCCCTGTTTGTGCAATGAGAGGTTTTGCCAACATCCGGAGGTGTCTGTGTTATACTGGAAAGCTTTTTTTGGTTCCAGGTGCTGTTGATTGTTACAGGGTGTATTGCATAGTATCACTTAACAGGACCCAGAAAGCTTACTATGGAGATGATGATATATTCTGTCTTTCAATGCATGCTTCAGTGAAATGGGCAAACAAAAGGGAGCGCAGTGGGTTTATATTAAGTCTTGCCTCTTGCTATTTTCATAATGCTATTGCCATAGAAATGTCTATGTGTTCAGGTTTGTTTTTTTCCAACAGTGTTAGAAATTTGTTGTAAAGAAGCAGTATAAATATGTTTAAGATACACAATAATTGACAGCATTCAAGTAAATATCACTTAGGCTAGTGCAAATAGATACTTAGATTGGCATATTTAAAATTAGTCTTCCTGCCTAGGTGAGTTGAGACTATTAAAACAATAAATTGAGAATATATAACTATATTTTTACTTAAAGGTAGAAATGTGTTATTAACAAAATAGTAATTATGGGCTCTTAAGTAACGCAGTGCAGTGTGGAAATGGCACTTCTTTATGCCTGTTTAGGGGAGTGGGGGAAGACTACAATATTTGTTTTAATGCTTATAAGAGTAATAAACAAAAACACTCTTAGTATTTCTTAAGAAGTCTTATGTTGGCTTGGGTCTTGAATTTTGGCTAATGCAGCACAAGCTTCCCTTTCATTTTACTATGGATGCATGTCCAGCAGGAGTCTGGTGCAGCTGATAGTGTTGAGGGAGTCTGTCATTTTAGACTGCTACTGCTTCTCCCAAGTCTTCCTTTTATCTCTCCAGAAATGCTGGGGTTTGTGCCCTGATACCTTATCATTGCTATTAACTTACCTGAGTGTCAGCCACTTGTGGCTGAGAGATGTAGTTCTATGCATGAACCCTTGTGTAGGGCATAGAGAGAAGTAAAATCACATCGCTTAAGCACTGCATATTGTAACTGAATAGATAGATCTTGTAGTTGTTTGTGTCTCTTATTGTAGGAGGAAGACTTTTTCTGGCTGGTTTTAGAGAAGTGTTTTTCCTTTGTATTTTCAAATGGCAAATCTGTCATTCCATAGAATGGAATGAAAAATGCCAGAAAGCTTTCTTCCTTCACAGTACTTCAGGGAGGTTTTGTGTAATATGCACGCTGGTGCTTTTAACTACACTGAGCTGTGGTTATGTAGTATACACAGAAGACAGGATTGCTTGGGCCTCTGCTCAGTCTTTCCATTGCTGCTGAAAATAAAGTCAACACAAAATGTTTAAGTGGCTCTCATCAGTGAGGACAGTCTCCTTTGAATGGGAAGATTCCACCTACAGAAAATCACGATGTTGCAAAATGTTTCATGGATCCCATTTTATGACTGGAGTTGATGGGAAGATTTAGGTGTGACTGTAAAGTGCTTTGTAGGTATTTTGGATCTGATCTTTAAATTACAGTGTCTAAAATTATTCCGAGCAATTACTTTCACCCACAAAGCCACTTAACTGTGAGCAGCAGTACATCCAAGTAGTTGAGTTTCACATCAGGCTATTGTTTAGACAGGGTGAGTAATGATAATTTTCCTTATGCTATTTGGAAACATCAGGTAGAGGCATTTTACATGAGTATAATCTCTTGTCAGCTGGCAGATACTGCCTTACTTTTATGTGTACCAGAACCAGAGTATCCACAGGATATCCAAGATGTTTGTCACTAATGAGGGACAGAAATCAGCCTGTGCCTATTGATACCATTTTTATGACTTGTGGGGAGAAATACAAGAACTAGTTGTTCATAGCTGAAGTCAGCAGCCCTGATCCTCTTCCTCTCTTTCGCTGCTCAGACCTTTAATGCTGTATTTCAGGCTGAGATGTCCTGATGCCTTTAAGAGGCGAATAAGTTGCAGAAGGAGCATATGAGCATCTTAGGCAGTTTCTGCCATAGGTGCATCGATTTTTCCACAGTCATAAACTTCTAAGCATCTTGTCAGTAATGAAGTTGCGTTTACAGTAATTTACTCCCATCCTGTCACCAAAATGCCTTGTTAGTGACGTTGTCTGACTACTTCTGTTTAAAGTGGAGTAATCTCCTTCACTAGCACTTCATTGGCCCTAAGGGGAGAAACATCCTGTGTTCTGGATGCTGGAGAAGTGCAAATAGCAGCTATTACCTTGCACATAGTTGCTTTAAGAACTCATTTATAAACAAAGTGCCCAGCTGGTGCCAGTGTCAGTGAAATTCAAGCATGGTTGTTTAAGTTCCCTCAGGCATTACAAAACTTGTCAGACAGAGCTGAAACCCCAAAGTTTCGTTTCCTTTTTTGTTGAACACCAAGACAGTTTTTAGGTAATTGCTGCTGCCCTTGAGCTGCGTTGGAGGTTGCACTGGTGGGCAGACCTTTTGTGAAGCACGACTTCTTGAATGCCCAATGACTGCCTTTTTAATTGGAAGCAAGAGCTTTCTTCCTTAGTTACCTTAATTAAAAGCAGAATTTTCCACAGGATTGGCTGGGGTGTGTTCATGCATAATCATTGGTCAGAACCCTGCCAAATCGGGCTGTAAGTATGTTCTGGAAGAAATCAGTCTCTCTGTTCTAAAGTCTGAATATTTGGGTATGAGAGTCTGTAAGATTTCATCCTGTGTAACAGTGGCACCTTCATCAGTAGTCTGTGCTAGGTCCTACAATCTTTTGACTCAGTCTATGTATTAAACAGTTCTTTCCCTAGGTTTTTGTTTATGGACATACTCAGGTCTTCCTAAAAGATGTTTGGCAACTTAGATGATATTTCAGTATCTACAATAGCAATGACAGCTAAGAAAAAGAAATCGGAGGACTTTTTTATTGCACGGAGCTACTGTATATATAGCAGATCTTTCTTCATTTCTTTGCTGGGTTTTATGAATAGCTTATCAATATGGTACCACCCTGGAGTTAACAACTGTGGGCATTGCATTAGGAGTGTCTGTAAAGGATTCTTCAGAATCTGCTTGTTTAACAGCCTCGGGGGACATTCAGCTGTTCCTCAAGTCCCTTTAGGGAGATGCTCTCACTGAGTTGTCTGTGGAACTGGGAGGGTGACTGGGTATTTTGGGACAACCATGGCTAAGCACAGTTTTTATAGATTTGGCATAGAAAGCTGTGCCAAAAGCACAGCACCTCTGAGTAAGAGCCAAGGTTTTATTGCTGTAGTATCTGAATATAAAAAGTGTGGGTTTCTGGTTGTTCACGTTGATCTTTTTGGGGGTGACTGGAAATGCTGTGTAATGTGTCTTCTCCATATTTTGAAAGAGGAGCAGCCCCATCGTTTTTGTTTAACCTGATCATTCTGCTGAAGTTGAGGATTCCTCATAGGAAATGTGCTTGTGCTTTTGGAGATAGGTTAGCTGGGGGGGTTATTCTGAGTAGTTCAGCTGATAAACAGAATGAGTCTTTGTCTAAAGAGTTACTCAGGTGGTTGTACCTCCATGGATGCAGTCTCTGGGTTGTCTCGGGACCATTAAGGTACTGAAATGTTCTCCACTGGAATGTCAAAAACTAAACAAACTTGTAACAGCAAAACCAACCTCGCTGTGAAGATAAAAATCAAGCAGATTAGAGAGCTCTTCACTTGCCTGTGGTTTTCTCTTACTTTATAACAGTGTCAAGTATAATCAGGTATAAGGAAACAATAGGGTGTCCCAGTATTTAATTGTTAACACTACCAGTAAACCATGCCTGGAGGACTGGTGGCCTAAATGTTGTTTTATCTATGGTGAGTTCTGTGCAGAAAAAGAGAGGAAAAAGGCACTGGGAGAGGAGCTCACAACTGAAATATTGGTGGCTTTACATAGGTTTTTACATTATAGAGCCTTTATTAATGGGAAGTGACTGATTTTTGTATTTTATTTTGTTTTAATTTTTAATTAGAATTATAAAGGATGAAGACTTGCACCAATGGGAATTAGATACAGGGGTTACTGACTATTGGATTGAAGTTTTGAAATCATTTGAGATGTTTAAAATGGCTTGTCTTTGTTTCTGTCAGTGATTATACCTTCAGACTGGTTAAGGTGACTCTTCAGACTGAAAGAGAAACAACAGTTTGAGGGTGTAAGTACAGTTGTTTCAGAAAAGGATGTGCAGCTCTTCTTTCTCTTGTCCTTGGAATCTCTTTAATGCTATTTCCAACAATAGCAAAACCGCTGGAGATTCCTTTGTATAACTGATCCCAGTTGGGACCCCGTCAAAGTCACCATTTGGAACCAAGGCAAGAATAACCCATTGTAATTACTATACATTTATCTCGCTTGCAGAATTGAGACTCTGCACATCCAATTCATGCTGAACTGGGGACATTTTAACCAGAACTGCATCTAGTGTTGCTAAATGCCTCTTCCATAGGAAGTCTGTGTACTATAGCTGATGTCTCACCCAGATTTTTGAGCAAATCTATGAGATTCCTCATAGCTCTATCTTGCATTTTGTAGATCAGCAGTGAATTTCCTTGCATTTTTTAGCTGGCTGGGAGGATGTTTAGTGCCTGAAGTTGTAGCTGCTTCCAGGAAGAGCACAGCTTTAATAAGACAACTGTTGCATTTTACAGCCAAAGAGGTTGAGATTTCTGTTCTTTTTTTTGAAGGGGGGGTGTGTGTGAGCAAATGTAGTGTAACTTAAACAGCAGGGTAAAATCAATGGTAGCTGTTGGCCTAGTAGTGATACCTCAGCAATTTTATATCAGTATAATGGTGTGTTCAGTTGACTCCTGATTTATCATATAGGAGAGAATAATTCAGATTTGTGGTTGTTACACTTCTCAATAGATTTTGTCAATTTCAAACTGAGAATCCGTCTCCAAATTCTCAGGAAAAGGGTTGTCATGGTTTATAGAGCTTTTTCAAATGGGAATCATAATGGAATTATGCTGATGCTATTTGTATTTTGTTTCCGTGCAGAGCCAGTCCCCCATGTTAAATGATGCCATGTGTTAAAAGCAAACTGAAAAAATCCACTTCTTCGAACATGAATTATGAGTTATTGCTATTTTCATATTGTCCTGCACAAGGGGATAATTGCCCAAAACAAATGAGTGCAGTTCACAGCATACTAGAGTGAGCTGTGTGTTTTCAGGACTGGTGATGATTCTCATGCTTGTTTCATGAGAAATCATGTCAGCCTCTGCATTTCGGATATATTCATTGTCATAGCTGACATGCAGCATCTTAGCCTTCAGGTAGAGCTCAGAAAATAGGGGTTTATGGATAAAGACAATACTCTAATCCACTGTGGTCCTTTTGTTTTCCAGAATCATCCAGCTATACGACAAGAACAATAATGGTAAGTATAAAGTAGAGGGTAGGTTCTCCTATAATCTACCTATAGATAGGGGTTTTCTTTTGAAAACAGAGTGGATATGGTAGTATCCTAAGCTATTGGCATGGTTTTTTACAAAGTCCAGTATCACTGTATAGATAAAATTGAGTTTGCCACTGGATTGGAAAGAAATGGGAGGTTGAATAGCTTAAGTAGCCATGATGTCAGTTTGAATAGATGAAAAATCGA
The DNA here is from genome assembly GCA_002631895.1 of Agapornis roseicollis. Taxonomy (NCBI): domain Eukaryota; kingdom Metazoa; phylum Chordata; class Aves; order Psittaciformes; family Psittacidae; genus Agapornis; species Agapornis roseicollis. The sequence continues at coordinate 81,194 of NDXB01014732.1, forward strand.
GCTTTGTGAGTGCTTGTTGACGACGTCGAATTAATATTGGTAAAAACTCTTGCATTCTGTGTGTATCGCATGTCAGAGCACATTTAATGTTCAGAACAACAGCTGAGTAATTTCCTGTGAGGCCAGCTTCTGACTTTACCTAGAGTTTGACAGTTCAGGTTCCAGAAAGAGAGGAGTGTTTAAGCAGAGAGATACATCTTCAGAAACGAGATTGGAAAGCTCTGTGTGTAAAAATGTCATGAACTTAGTGTCTGTCTTGGGGTTTTATAGGGCTCTATCAATCTCTGGTTCAGACTCCTCATAAAAGCTAGATGAAGACCGACCAAAAATTCACATAAGGAAAACCTGTCTCTGGTTCATGCCTACCCTGTAGATACTTGGAAAGAGGGCTCTCCACTTTTGGAAAAAGACCATTTTTTGAGGCAAGTTTTGAACGTTCAGACTAAAACCCAACCAGCTATGGTGTGAGCTTGTTGGTTTTCATTCCTACAGTTTTCAGGGTGTCCCTTCAAGTTCATTACCTCTTCTGTATGTGCAGCATTTGCGGAACATGCTCATTCCCTCACAGATACTTGATTCAACAGAGAACAAAGGATAGATACAGTTCATTGGCTTTAACTTCAACAGTTATTAATAATCCAGTGGAAATAGATAATAAAAAGGTAATGACTACAGGTAACAAAATTTCACATCGAAACATGCCAAACGTTAAAGGGTTAAGAGAAAGGTTTTTAAACAACATGAATTCTTGAGGTTCCTGTGCTGTGAACCCCTCCAGATCTCTCTGCTGACAACTCAGACCACTCAGAGTAATTTTCTGCAGTCAGTGTGCAGTAATGGTCCATTGCACTTTATTTAAGTGCAAGTAAAAGTAAGTATTCTGCTTAGTATGAAAAGGTTATAACAATGTGCCCACTCTTCTGTGCAATTAAAGCATAACTGAATGTGTAATGGAAAATTTCTTACTCTCCAATGAGGAGGTGGAGTGTGTTAGTAAAGCCAGAAAATACAATATTCCTTATATTTGAAACAGTATGAGATTATCTACTCGGTGCAGGCAAAATAAGGCAATGCTGCTGAGATCCATTTGTGAGTGACTACTGCAATAAGGAATAACTCTTGAGATAAAGTCCACTTTTTCTGGCTGATTCTGGTTAATACAACTGATAAAAAGCCAAAGCAGAATCTTCAGTTAGTCAGAATATGAGAGGTATAGCAGCAAATCTGTACACTGCCCTGGATACTTCGGTGTAAGAAAAAAGGCATTTGTCTCACCAAGGCAAAGTATCTGAACTCCTTTTAAGATGCATTTATAGGTGGTGGAATAACGTAAGTAAGGCATTAAATCTGATCTTGTCTCTGAAGATTCAGATTTCTGTTAAAATTAAAGCCAGTGAGAACAGACTGTACTTCCCTAAGGAGAAAGAAATGCAGTTTTTCTGAAGCCATTACCAGAACCTTTCTGTGTTTAAATCCAGTGACATCTCCCTGGGTTTTGCTTCAGTTTCTTGTTCAGAAACATGAAATCTAGAAATATGTTGAAAATCTATGAAATATTTGGGGGCAGGGAGAGGAAGGGTTTGAACTATAAAAAATGGATTTCCTCTTATACTGTGGACAGATACCTTGGTTAGTCTTTCATTACTAACTTGCTAAAGCATGCAAGTAAGTATTTACTTTCAGGTGCTGCTTTTAAAGGCAAGGTTTATGCAGAGGTTAGGTAGTCTTACGTAACCTCTGTAAAATACAGAGGCCATAGAGATTGTCATATTTTAGCCCAGATGCTTTGGAAAGTCAATTGTCTGGTTTTAGTTTGTGGGATTGGCTTTTTTCCCTTGCCATAGAGAAGTCCTTGACTTGGATTTTTAGCGTTACATCTCTTCTGGGTGTTTTGTGAAACATTAGGTAGCAAATCAGGAGGTTCCAGTGTGATACTTGTGCTCACCAGTCCATTTCTTCTGTGTGATCTGTTGCTTCGAAGTATTTTGCTTTTAAATAGCCTTCAGGTTTCTTAAAGGAAATCCTGCACCCAAAATGAAGGTGTGCCTCCATTCTGGCATCTGCAGCACTTGCAGCTCTGTGCTGTGTGGAGACCATGCTTTGCCATTTCTGCATTCCTCAAATCAATATGAATTTGCTAAACCTGGCCCAAATCTTAATGCTTATTTGAGGTATAATACTAATGCCTTTGCAAATAAGGACACTTCAGGTGTGGCAAAACAGAAACAATACCTGATTTAACATAATTCAACCAATCAATATGGTTCAATCATCTGAGCATGCCTGATTTCTTCTAGTGACTTTTTTTTGCTGTCCATATAGTGAGCTGCTTTTGCTTGGATTTTGGTTTGATTTTGTTGTTTAAAGAGACATCAAAAGTTTTTGAGCTGCTTATTTAAGGTAATGGGGATGTTTTCCCTTTTTGAAAGGATAGGGGAAAATGAAAGAGACCGTAAGTTTGGGTCCACTTAAGAATTTGTGATAGTCCAGTTAAACATTCTTTCAGCCGCAGCATAAGCATCCACCATCAGTTTTAACACTCTGAACACCTGTTGGTGTTATGTCTGTATTTTAAAGCTGGATTTGGATTTCAGAATCCTTAGTGGCTCTCAGTGAATAAATGCTCAGCACTTCTGTGCCAGTGCAAGTTGGTAGAGACAGGAACCTCAACTGTGACTTGCGATCTGAGTCCTGTTTCTGAATTTGAACAAGATTCCTTTCCCTGACTTTCCAACATGCTTCTTAACATCCTAGTGCTTGAAATTTTCCTGGGAGCTAGTGAGGAGAGGCGATTTACCCTCCATAATGAAGATGCAGGAAGTTGCCACTTCAATGCAGGGTGTTTGTGGATTATCTTTGTAGGTGTCTTTGGAATAGTATCCACACTTTGTGGGACTGGTAGCTCTCACTGCAGCACACCCCATGTGTCTGGTGATGCTATAGAGCTAATTTCTGTTTCCCTGACACTGCAAAGCCTTATGCTTAGTATTTAAAAACCTGATTTAGAGTTAAACAACTGATTGAATTAGTAACTGTGCTGCTGCTTCCAGAAGATTTGACAGAGAAACACATTCTTATGCAGCTGCTTCATGATGGGGACTGTTGCATCCATGGAACATTGGAGGTATCTAGGTTGTGCACTGGGAAATGAATGTGTATGGAAAAGCCATGCCCCTGCCAGGTGACTTTTGATGAGCAGCACCTGCAGGCAGCTCTCAAAAGCTGAGCTGTGTTCCAGCCTGTGAGAGAAGTCCCTGAGAATGGCTGCCCCCAGAGAAAGGCTTGAGCAGGGGTCAGGTGAAGCTGCAAAGACATTATAACAGATGGTTTTCCCATGGGCTCCTCCTTGCTGAAGACCTTGGAAAGATTGCCTTTGGCCTCAGAGCTTGCTGAGGATGTGTCTGCAGCATTGGAGACCGTCTGTTCGGCAGGTGAAACTCTTCCCAGGGAGAACTCTGTGCTGACTTAAATACTTGTATTCATTGTTGGATGTAACACTGCCTGAACCAGAGCTCCCTTAGCCTGATGAGAGTTTTCTTTCACCATTAGTTTTTAGACTCTTAACAGCTATTGGAGTTATGTCTGCATTTCAAAGCTGGATTTCTTTTCAGAATCATCAGTGGCTCTCAGTTCAGCCACTTCTATGCCAGTGCAAGTTGAGAAGCTTAGAGACAGGTTTTGTTGCGATATCTTCTGGGCATGGAACAATTTAAAGGCACAAGAGATCTCAGTGAACATACCTGGATTGAGAGGAGGAGAAATCTGGCAGAAAAGAGGTTTTGCTGCAAAATCAGAGCACGGCTTATTGGTGATGTACACAGGCGACAGTCAAAATGGAGCTGCTAATTGCAGTGTTATGATGAACCCATTGGAGCCTTCTGCATGCATGGGTTTTTGAAGAACAGGCCTTCTGTGGTAGCACAGGTAGTATTCCTCAGGCAATTCCTAACCTTGGCATAACCGTGTGCTAGACAGGGGAAAATCTAAAATTATCATCATCCTCCTCATTGGGAAAAGTGCATTTAGCAAGTACTCCTTGTGAAAGTTCATTTTGCCCTTGGTGCTGATGACAGTGGCATTGAAGGCTCCTTTTTGTACACAATGATAAATACATTTTTTAGAGGAACCAGTGAACTGATTTTCTACTCAAGAGCATAAATTGTTTTAATTAACTAGAGATGAAAGCTGATGTGGTCCCTAGCACAGACTGGAGAACACTGATCTTGCTTGCCCTTGTCCTGAAGTGAAATGTCTAAAAACAGCTTGAAAGGACCAGGGGAGAAGGGAAAGAAAAGAAGAAGTTCTAACCAGTATGATGGAACACAAAGTAGATTATATTGTGACCCTTGCACCATTGTCTCTAATGTTATCTCTTGCCTGGAATAAGAGCTATGGTCTAGTAAAAGCAGGCAAAATAGAAGTTCAGGACTAGTATTGACATCTGTCTCTGTCAGGGGGAAAAGTATTACGGAAAAGCACATACTTTTTCCACCAGGTTTAACTGTTCTTCAGCGTGTATGCCATAGAGAATACACTTTTTGTACCTTGTTCGTTTCCTGAACACTTTTTGCCTGTGCATGTTATCCTGAGTAAAGGAAGCATTCAGTGGTTTATTAGGAAGCAGCCTGGCAAAAGGGATGCCATTATATTTGATAACATAAACCCATTTCTGACTGGGGAAGCAGTAAAAAATTGGCATTTGAGCCCTTAAATGTTCCTCTGTAACGTATGGCACTGGCAGTTGCCAGGTAAAAATAATGTGTGAAATCTGATGTATGGCAGTTTTCAACATGCATGAATTTTTACTCCTGGAGCATTATCTGCTTTGTACACTGAGAGGTCACCAGTGTAATACTTGTATGAATGTCTAATTTCATACAAGCTCTATATTTGATCCTAAATTTATTCTAACAACTGAATTTCTTATAGTATCATGTCCTTTAGCTTTTCCTTTCCATCAAAGCCAATACAGAACAATAGGTGAAAACCAAACTGCAGTCTAGAGACTGAATGAAGGAATGGAAGAAGCATTTAGAGGGGCTGCAAAGATAGATTTACAGCCCTGTGTGCAACAACTGACTTCACCTATAAACCTTGTTTGTCTCTAAGACAAAGGAAAATAGACGAGCTCAAAGAAAGAGATACATATGACTTAAATTTTGTGTCTTGTTTTTCTCTAGTTTTGTTATGTCCTATCTAAGGAATCACAGAGGAGATTTTTCAGTCACTTGCACTAAAATAATGGACACTAGAATTTTTAATCAGAGGCATAAAATTTGTCATCTTGAATGAAGACAACTGTGGATTGGGATGGGTTGAAAGTTGTGGCGTAATATGAATGTAATGGCTTGAATATGAGTGTAAGAATTAGACAAAAGAAATGAGGCCCTTGATTATTAGTTTGGGCTGTTCTGGGTTTATGGCATCATTTGAGAGGTGAGGTTTGTGTTCTGTTCTGCTAGTCTTTGTGGATCTGGCAGCCCCTTCCTTACTCGCTGACTGTGGAACTGGTCCCCTCATTAGAGGGTACTCCCAGCAACGTGCAGCACCGTGTGCATGTCAGGAATATGACAAAATGCTATCACTAATGTGGAATACCAGTATTGTGAGCAAGAAAATAGCAGCTCTTCCTAAGAAAACGTGGTGTTGAACCCTTGTGAGAGAGAGTGAGCCAACTTCCATCTCTGTATAACGTCTTTGTAAAATATCTGTTCCAGTCAGTGTTATCAGTCCTGCTGCTAACCACTTATGTGGAAAACAGGGTTTGAATTTCCAAGGTTAATATCTTTGTCATGGGCTATTCTTCCAAAATGTCATCTATGTATGATACAGAAAACATTGCTTTTGCTCTCTCCTTTTCATGTATCGGAAGACAGCTTTCCTCATTAGGCGTGAGTACTTATTCTCATTGCACAGGTATTCCAGGTAAAGGTTTAGTGGAAAATGAATGCATTGCTTTTTGTTTAATGTTATCTGTGTTAAAATGAATGCAGACATATAGCAGTTGGTGCTAATGGATAATGAGGGGTGGGTAAACTTAAGAACCCTGGCACCGGTAAGGTGATAGAAGCCGTTGTTACCCTGCTGCTGTTTAGGTGAGCAGTAGGACCAAACCCCTTGTCTTATTCAGTGACTTGTACTTGAAAAGAAAATCAGGCAGAGTAAGGTCCTATGAAATGAGAAGTATGGATTTTTTTGAATTAGATTAATGCCATACTTCACGAGCAAAACAAGTCTCATTTCTCATTGTTTGGGATGCTGGTTTTTTGTTCAGAAGATGTGAGTTGTTTCCTAAAATCAGTGGGTTTCTGTTGAGGAACTGTTTAGTTCATGGCATTGAATCAGGCCTCGATTTCTCTCTGTACAAGATGGCGTTAGCAATTATTAGTTTAGTCTTTAAAGGGCTCTGAGACCTGTGGATAAAGCATGTCAGCGTGCACAGGGTGTTAGCTGACCCTTAGGTACTGGTTGAGGAAGACTAGCTGGTTTTTGAGAAGGGTGCTGTGTGTAGGGTGCCCTTTACAGGAGAATTAGCTAACAGAATTATGCTTATTCTCAGGCAAATATCTTTCCCTTTTACTATGATTTCAGCATGCTGCTCCCCATGTTCATATGACTAATGGTAAGGCCTTGCAAGCCAGTGCAAGTGCCAGTAAGACAAGCACCATTCCAGTGATCAAGAGACAGAGGCAAAATTGGCTTGATGCTTCAGATGATGGTTTCTTTATAGCTACAGAAGAGACCAGGTAAGAGAATAAAATCTAAGCAGGGAACGAGGCTTCACTTTATACATGTTATTGATCCACTATTTGAGTAACACCTTTTGACATTATTGTTTGAGGTTTTGTTACAGTGAAGAGCAATGTTACAGCAAAAGATACACCCAACTTTGCATCTCTTGCATACTAATATTATCAGTATTTCACTAATACGACTTAGTCAGGGCTACTTCTCTGTGGCAAAGTTAGAATTTTTTAATTGTTATTAATTTGCAGCTCATATACAATGAAGAATAAGGCACCTCTGATCATTCAGCAAAATGTAAATTCATCCACGATGTAGGTTATACCCTAAAATATTCAGAACTTGAAAAATACATAGCCCACAACGGAGTAATGAACAGCAGGTAGCACCTTTCCCTGTGATACCCTTTAAAAGCAACTAAGATGCTCATCTTTTTTAGTCTTTCATTTACCTAGATTAATCAGTGAAATCTAATGAGTTTTTGCTTTGCTGATTAGAGCTTGATATCACAGAAGAGTCACTGGTTTTCTGTAGGCTCCTCTGTTCTGTTCTTCCCCTGCTAAGATCTGGCCATTCCCCACTTTAATTCAGACTAAGACAAGAAGCTCTAATCTACTTTTGTAAGCTGTGGTTGCTGGTCCTGTTATTTAAAACCCTTTAAAAACCTGCTTAAGTAAGGGGTTGATTATGGCAAGTGACATCAGACTGCTCCTCGCTTCTGTGATTTCAGAAGCCTGAAAAAGCTGGTAGTTGAGCAAAAATGTAAATAATAAAATGAAGGAAGAGAAAGAACAGGTGTAAATATAGAGCTAACCAACGAAAATGTGCTGCCTGTTTAGTCCTGTTTGTGGTAGATTCAGCTAGATAAGCTAAAATACTAGTAGGTGGCAGTTTGTTGGCTATTTCAAGACCAATTCAATATGGCACTTCATTTTTCTTTGGATGTGACAGTTCAGAGAGGATTCAGATAGGAGGATGATGAGCTCTTAGGCTTCTGGTATCAAACCCAGATTGATAGCATTCACTATTTTCAGATTTGATGCACAGAGTTTACTAGTATCAGACTAATCCCCAGTGATTATACTCTCAAAGTGGGACCGGAAAGCTTCTGAAGCTTTAGAACTTGCAATGTATTTCTTTCCCCAGTTATAATAGAGAAATGCCTGTCAAAGATGAGTCCTACACTGACAGCGTTTGTCTCTCCCCGCTGATCTCGGGGGTAGCCCAGACAACAGGCCTAGACCAGATGTTTAAATTCCAGATGATGGAAGTAGGGTGAGATGAGCCCTTGCCTTTGCAAACCACTCATCCATGGTACCCCTGCCTGCTCCCACCCCATGACATCCTCCTCCCCACTTGCATGGCTGCAAACACCATACCCAGCAGCAAGGCAGAACTGGCACTGTCTCCCCCTCCTCACCCGTGGTGGTGGGTAAAGAAGGGGCTTAGTCCTCAGAGCCCCGTGGCTGCTGGTCTCCTCCAAGTCATTAGAAGTTGGTGTTAACGATTTAAAATCGCACAGGGAGCATCGGGCAGTCAGACTTCAGTGATACCTCCTCTAACAGGGAGGTGCCTGAAAACACTGTGTAGCATCACTGGATGCGCAGCAAGGAATGCCCAGGGCTGATGTGGGTTGAGCCACCGCCAGTACAGCCATTTCCAGTCTGACAGGAGCTAATCCCATAGGTTGAGTCCATGTGCATGCGTCTTCCTTCTGTGACAGAAACACACAAGGAGTATTAGTGCCTCTCTCACCTTCATCTTGAAAACTGTAAATAATGGGAGACAGCGACTTTTTATCCTTCAAAGCTGAGGTTTGCATTAAATCTGTTCCTTCTCTCTCACAGGGTTTTCCCTTTCATTTTTTTTTCTTTCCCTTTCTTTTTCTTTCCCTCATCCCCATTGGTTCCCCTTCCCTCAGCTGTGCTTTCTCCTTGCTGACGTTTCCCTTTGATTCCTTGACTCCCTCCACTCCAAGATTAATGAGAAGAGATGGTGTAGCACATTCTCCTCTCAGCTCTCACTTGCCTGCAGCCTTCATAGCTCAAGTGGAAACACTCCCTGGTTCTGCTGCTGGAAGGGACTGATGCCCCTTCTTCTGGGGAAGAAGGAGGAAGAGGGAGCAGGCACTAGTCCCTGGCAGCCAGCCTGTCCTGTGATAGGAGTTTGAGTAGCTGAGTATGGCCATGACAGAGTTGAGTGCAGTATAATTGTGATGGGAAGAGATACTGAGGGAGAAGATGTTTGTGAGAAGGCAGCACACACTTTACCCAGTCCTGCCTCGAGATGAAAGAAAGGAAGAGGAATCAAGCGATCAATTGCCAGCTTGCAGTGTTGGGTGTTTAATCTGTTCTGAACACTTGTCTCAGAAATAATCACCCCATTTGAGGCAAGGGAACAACTTGTTCTTCAGGGCACTTGTTCCATGCTGCATCAGGATCCAGTCTGTTTTATCATGTGGATTTGCTCACTAAGAATGCATGGAAGACAGACACATGCTAATTACAGCAAAAAGGGAAAGATTCGGGGGTATAATTACAGCCTGCAAAAGGATAGCTGTTTTTCAGTGTAAGGTTTTGTTTCCAACAGTCCACAACAATTTTCCCTTCTCCAGCCCAAGACATTTTAGCTTTTGCAGTGAATTAATGTTTAAGATGCATATTTCTATAAAAACATCAAGCAGGGAGTGCAGAGGGTACATTTTCTCAGATATTTAGCTAAAAATTATACTGCAAGAATTGGTTGATATTATCTGAGGGAAAAAATGCAATATTCTTGCTGCTGAACTACATGAAGTGCTTATTTCAATGCTAACCAAGCCAAAGATGCGTGTGAGCATTCTAAATGTTATTACCCACCCCTAGATAAGGTGAATATATACATTTATGCCTATAGCTCTATTTTAGAAGATATTTTTAAAGCAATTAGCATTACCTTTCCCCCATCTGAACTTAAGCAGCAGCCACATTTCTGCAGCACTGGTTGTGAGCTATCTAAATTGCTCACAGATGTGAGATCCTTGCAGCAATGGGTGCGGAGGGAGCTAAATATTCAGAGCAGTGAAAATCATTGTGGAAAGTGTGTGTCATGTACGCTTTCCAGGATAACCCTTGGAGTTCCCATGGGATTTTTGGGGCAGTGTCCTTCACTGAGGCCATAGTGCAACAGTGCCTGCAGGTATTCTTATAACATAGTGTGAGCATGTATGTGTCATTGAAACAGAAAGACTGGTGTTTACACCTCAGCTCAGCCTGCCTTCAGAGTAGAACAGACTGTGTTTTATCTCCATTGCAATGTGCATCCTCATACATTTCAGCTTGCTTTTGAAGCTGTGGCTATTTTGAGTGTGGTTTCCTCCCCTGTTGTTGGGTATCAGTATGTGCACATCTGGGGAGAAATGCAGCATAATTCCCACTGTATGCTGAGGTCTCTGCAGAGCTGTGCTGTACGTGAGCACAGTCCATGGCCAGGCTGGGGAAGGGACAGAGTGAGTTTGCATCTGCCTACATGTTAGTGCCATGAATGAATCACCCGTATGATTTCTTAATTTACCTGTATCTCTCTCTATCTCAAGATCCCCTTCCTGAATACCTGTGAGCACACTCAGTGCTCACAGTGAAACTTGCCAGTAACTATAGATGTCCTCAGTTCTGCTGCTTCACCTGTAGGGACAAGCTGCCCTCTCCATTCAGACGCCTTCCTGATGCCTGTGTGAGTCCAGCTCACTTGGCATTTCCACACATCTGCTCAGTGACAGGCTCCCAGCAGGGATTATCCAGGCAGAAACCCAGGCGTCAGTTCAAGAACACTTACCTTGACATCACATCATAATTTTACGTTGAGCTTTGCTGGATTGAACATTCTTGTATTTCCTTTATTCTTCCTCTTTTTTGAAAGAAAAAGGAATTCTCATTCCCTGCTGTGAAATAACTCGCTCATAGTTTTACTCTGCAGTGCGAGTCTGTTTGCACAACTCATTGAAAAAGTCATGCTATAAAGAGCCTTACCTTTATCACTGCTCATCAAGGAAGTCTCCTTATTTGTTTTTAATAAACCTGGGTATTATTTCCTGGCATTAAATGCATGCGTGAGAATGAACCAGAAGTCTCATAACTATAAAATTATTTTGTTCAGGAAATTGTGCTAAATCACCTTTGCTGTAAAGAAGCTTTCTGGGCTTTATTCCCCTTCTGTTGACAAGCTCTGGTGTGGATTCTGTTGTAGGCCCTGTTAGAAATTAATGTGGAAAACTACTATATTGTGTAGAATTAAATTCTTATCCTGAAGCACCATTCTGGGAGGTAGAGAATAATGGGAAAAAATGGACAGTTCATATTACAGTCTCCAGAAGTTTAATGAAAATGTAATATATCAGCTTAATATCGGTTTTGTTATTTAAGACACAATCTATGAATCAGATAGCACTATGGCTGTCGGATGTCAGTTCTCAGTATGCAGTGTGCATGCAGTTCCCATCCACATTCTCTGTCCATATCAGAAAGCACATGCATGCTGATGATCTTACCTGTATAGGGACAGGAAAAACACTCAAAAATGGGAATTTATTTCAGCATTTGCAGTATAAGAAATGTGTGGACTTGTTTGGCTGGATGGGTTATAGCAGCAGATTCCATATGCTTTCCCTTCATGGGCCAAAAAGCATATTTGTATGTAAAATTGCAGATGAATGACTCAATGCTTGTTTCCTTTCAGTGCTGAAGCAGTTAGAAACCTTCTCACGGTAAGTGCAACTCCATTGGGAATGAGTTAACTGCAACTGGTAAAATTGGAACGTGATCTTTAGCTGTTAGCAGCAGACATTGCTTCCTTTTTGCTGATAAACTGGTTTGAGAGGCATCCCTGTGGCAGCATTATATAGGCAATTTTCATATTCTTCACTTCATGTTCTGTCTCCAGAAGGGAAATCTTCCCTTGGTTTGTTCAGGTGCTACATAAGGATGTCAAAATTGCTGTGATAATTTTTATTTATGCATGTCTCATAGCATACGAAAAAAAGGCTTGAAACCCAAAGCTGCATGTTGAGAAAGAAGAGAATGGGAAGCTGACAACCAGCTTCAGCAAAATGCTGCATGTTGCCTTGCTATCAGCGGTCTGGCTCTCTTGCAAGAACGAGGGACAGTCATGCTAGTGCTGACAGCCCTGCACACATCGCTGGCACGCTGTATTGGAGCCGTGTCAGGGTAAACCCTCACCGGCACCTTTAAAAGCAAATTGAAAACTTGGGTGAACCAGACTTGTATGAGGAGTTGTGAACAGCCAGCCCTTGACCCTTCTGCCTCCCACAGGTGTTTTAATCAGTCCTTAGACAAGGTCAGGCACAGTGTTTGAGTTATCACTTGTAGTGTGTTGCTGGGAGAAAAAGGAAGAGTAAGTCTGCAGTGCTCGGGCGCAGGTCTGCATAAGAGTTCAGTGCTGATTTCTCTGCTTTTTTCTTGCTCTTCACATCAGCAGCTCATATCCCAGAGGTGTTCATAGCCAGTTTTATTCTTTTCCAGCTTGTGTTTTCTTTGTGCAAAAAAAAGTGCACCAAAAAAAAAAGGTATTTTTAATATATGTGTGCAGGAATGACCTCTGCTTTTGATAAAGACGGGGCAGTTTTCTTTGGGATCCTGGTTTTGAGCTTTACCATACTTGGGTCCAGGGCACAGTGCATTTTCATGTCTTACCTGGATGACCTTTAGTCCCTGACCCTGTAATCACCTGCACAGGGATGCCTGGCTGCATCCCTGCAGCATTAGCTGCAGACCTGAGATACACTACATATGACCCTCTAGCCCCAAAAAATCAGTGTCTAAGGATCTCATTTTCTGGTTCCTTTACTTCTGCTGTATTATATTGTTGCCCTACATTTTGAAAAGCAGGGATTGCAGAATGTATCCCTTAGAATTATGCCTAATCCACAGTGCTGCACAGGGGGAATTTCGGGAGGAACTGTCCTTGCTATACTTCAGGAGCTGTCCTATTTAGCTCACCACTGTTCACAGTGGTTACATATTCATGAGTTTCTGGGAGCTGTTATTTTGACCTTATTTAGTGTGGACTGTACATGCCCTGTGTGAATGCTGCACACTGCTCACACCTTACAAATGATACTGCTCTGAGCAATAGCTGAGGTACTGTGGTACGGAATTGCAAACAGCGCTGGAGAAACTAGATTATAATCTCTTGCCATTTGTTTCTCACTGAGCACCTTTCGTGGGCCTACAGATACTTTCTTTCACTGTTTATCTACGTGAGTTTTTCCTCTGGTTACAGTACCCAGTAAGTCAAAAGTAACACTACTGTGATAGTGCAATGGTTTGGTTTTTAAAGCAGGATCATTCCATGAACCTAAAATCAACTCATTTCATTGAAGAATGTGATTTATTTATTTTTTTAACTTACAGAAGGAATAGTAGATGTATACATGGGAAACACATACACAAGGAAGCCCAAAGTTGTGCCATTAGTTAGAGCTGGTAGGTTTGAAGAGCATATGGTATTACCAGTTTTGCTTTCTCAGTCTTCAGGGCAAATGAAGCGCAACCATCCTGGGTTGGAGCTATGTATTAATCTTCTCACAGTTTAAGGTGAAGTTTCAATGACATTGTAGTAAGCTACTCACCCTATTTAAAACTACACGGAGAGATGTTGCAGTGGTTGGAGTGCTTACAAAGGACTTGGGAAAACACAATTTAGTTCCATGGTCCCTCACAGATTTCTCATGAGACCTCAGGCAGGTCTTTGAAGTTCAGATCTCCAAGCATTTAGATGCTTGATTCCTCAGGTGAAAATTAACAAGGTGCCTGAATACTTTTCTGAAGGCAGATGTGAATGTACCCTCTGTTCATTGCCTGAGGAATGAGATGAAGAGTACAATGTTCTTTTGAGGGCCGTTGCACACAGGGTAGGTCAGAAGCTTCATAGGGGATTTTCTCTCAGAGAAAACATTCTACTTTTACTTCTAATGACATCTCCCCCTCAGGAGGCCAGAGGCTGTTGACTGTTGTGTGTTCCAGAGGGTGTTTCCACTGATTAGCAGCTGAAAATGAATCAGTGCACAGCTTCGGTGTTGGCCACGGGGAGACGGAGGCGAAGAGCAGATGGTTGCAAATGACCTAGTTACTGCTGCCTGAAAAGTCACGCTGCGACACCTAGTGAAATGATCTTCTCTGAGCCTACCCTGTTGAGAGCAGAAAGTCAAAGCTGCTGCCTCTTGATGGTGGCTTAGATACCAAAGTGCATTTCGCAATTGCAGCTTCAGTAGGAGCACGGCTGTGGCTGATTCACATGGCTCAGCTAAAGAGCACTGGCACATTTAGAGGTGTTACTCAGGCACTTGCAATCTTCTCTGGTTCCTTTGGCCAAAGTCATTTCACACTCAGGCAGGGGCTGCAGGAGGAGCCACAGCGCTTAGAAATTTGGGAAGGGAAATCCTGTTTCTGGAATGAGACTTCTGCAAAACTTTACAGTCTTGGGAGACTCAGTGGGAGGGAAAGAAAGCCAGCTTAAGTGAAATTTGGGCATAATAATAATACGTGCATTAAGGATCATCTTAAACACAGGTGTTGGAAGAGAAGCTCCTGTAGAAGTACTGAAGTTTTCCATAAGACTCATTCACTTTGTTAGAAATTCCAGACCCAATTCACAAAGCTCTTAGGTGTGTGCTTGACTCCCACTGAGTGCAGCCTGTCAGCCAGAGTCCCTCACGTAGCGATGCACCTTACACGTCAGATGTTAAATTGGGATGTCATGCAGCTCGTTTAACCTTTTCCCTTACAGTTCTTAACAGATTGTTAATTTCCTGAAGTCTGATTGTCCCTTTCAAAAGGTTTTCCATCAGAAGCTGTCTTTTGTGTTTGTGTAGAGGATTTGATGTAGCTGAACCCAATCCTCTGTACAGGATGTTTTAACTAAAGGTTTTAGGGCTTAGCTTTTTGTAAGCTTGCTGCTCAGCTTTTTCCTAAATCCACATGCCCAGTGGGAAGTTGTCATCTTGTAATATTTGATCATCTTCTATTGTGGGAATTAAAACCAATTTGGTTTCTGTAAGGTAACATCTGTGTATGGGAAGCCAATGTCTCTTTTGTAGCCTTGGGAAACATACAGAATAACAACAAAAATGCTTACTTGTCAAACCAACATAGTTTTCTGCATATTTAAGTATTAGAGGAAAGATAAAGACAAGATTAATTACAAGATTGTAACCTATAGGAAGGCGAGGGTAACACAAGTTTCACCATTCCTATGCCTAAACCATAGAGGTTTATCACATTAAATCTTAGCTGTGGATGACTGTAATCCTCAAACACTGCACAGCCTCAGGCTCGAGAGATCTTTTCCCCTTTTTACAATTTCTGTGCCATGTGAGCAATAGTAACTAGTAGAAGCTGGACACAGGGTTAAGAATTAGTTCATGTGAAAGCAGAGAAATGCACAGCAGTAATGCACATGTAGATAGAGACGCTGGGTGAATCCTGTGGTGAGCACACTGTTGATGAAATTAAATAGCAAAGATGATAAAATGGTACTGTGGTGAATATGGTCAAAAATGTAATGTTAGGGATCCTCACAGTCTTGAAATTCACCTAGACCTGCCCACTAACTTTCACGTGTAAGTTGTCCTGGACTGGATTCTTCGTTTTGAATTACAGAGAGAGGACTTAACTCTCAACTAGTCTATATTTCAGTGAATGTATTTAATAATTACTTTTTAGTCTTCTCCTCTGGTGGTTTGGTTTGGGGGGTTTATTTTGGGGTTGGGTTGGGGGTGGTTGCTTGGTTGGGGTGTTCGAGCTCACTAAAATCTTTTAAAGATGACCCTCTGCCACCAATTTAAGTAAGGCTGTGGAAAAACAAATGTTAGTTGGTTCTGTTGTACAGCTTTGCAGAAGTAACTACATAGGCATTTTAAAGGTAAAATACCACAGGGAGCATAATGACTGTGACTGAAAGCCATTCACAGAGATAACTATCTGTTCTTGTCAAACATCTAAGGAGAGTGGCTGGCTGCTTTCCTTAACTTGTGCTATGGATGCAGGCTAAAACATGTACCTGACAAAACACAGTACAAGTGTTGTTCTAGTGGGAAAAGCACAGATCCGCACTTTAAAATCCTCTGTTACTTGGTGTGAGACAAGTAATTTATCCTCTGAGTAGCTCCACTTTTTTGTCTGTAAGCTTGAAGTGTTGATGTATGCCTACTCCTAGGGATTAAGCAAGCCTGTGAGATACTGACAGGAAAAGTGATGGCCGTAAGAATGGAGAGTGCAGATTTCTGATCCATAATCTGCATCAGAGCTTCTGTGTGTAGTGTAAGTGCTGCTTATGCAAGAGATGATGGTGTGGAGGAGAGCCCATGGGACAGTTTCATGAGGGCACTTTTGTTCTCCAACGCCTTCTGGTAAGACTGGCTAATTTTGATTTTCAGCCCTTCTTTAATAGCAGGTAGCCAGAATGCCAAGAAGCTCCTCCAAAGATGCTCTATCGGTGCATAGATTACTCCAGGAAAAGTATATGCATAATTGATAAAGAGGAAAAATACTGCCTTTTTATTTTTTTGAGCCTCAGGTAATACTATAAACTGTAATAACTGTAAGCACAATGTCCTGGCCAGAATCCTCAGATGAAATTCTATCCTGGAGTAATTCTACACTCAAGATAAAAGTCAATCAAACAAGGTAAAGAAAGAAATGAAAATACCAATCAAAAGCCGTACAAAAAGCTGTGTTGAAGCAGTGTTCCTAATACATAAAGCACTGAAATAATTGAGATTGGGTGTGTCAAAGTTGGCAACAGCAACAAGAATCTTCCCCTATGGAGCAAGGAATAGAAAGTTTTCTGTTATCTCTGACTTAAATAAGTATATTTAGTGAACACAACATTTCTGACCATTTCCAATACAGAATTTAATGTTGCTGGGGAAACAACACTTAATGCTTGAAGCCTGAGGCCAGAAACAGATGATGTATATTCTGAGCATTCTTATCATCTTTAAAGTCTGAAAGAATGCTGGAATTGTGAATACCCAAGCTGTTTGGGAAGTGCTTGAAAGCAGCACTGTGTTCCACTCTTAGCCAGCTTTCCAGTTTCTTGCCTGTCTTGGGACAAAATACATGCTGCCATGTGGATGTCACCAAAATCTGTGAGAGAAACTCTCCAACCAGAATGACAGGCTGGATAGCAACACGATTGCAATACTGGGTGCATGGGGGATTTCTCTGCCTGTCACACACACTGAGAAGAGAGAGTTCACAGCTGGTATACTTTTATTATACCTTCATTATATACATGTGCATCATAACGCTGTGAAATGCCCACCCGATTCTCGTTACTCATTGCACATGGCAATGTGGGTAGGTAAGGCTGCAGTGCAGGTACTGTGAGTTGGACGAATGGTCTCTAGGGGTCATGGTGGTCATCTGGGGAGAAATGCCCCCACTTATTTAATGCTTTTCTGGCAATCCATTAGTTAAGGACATTGGAATGTGTTTACTTTTCCAGTTAACTGCATGTTCTTGTTTGGGCTAATTTATGACCAAGAGGCTCCTTGACCTGTTTTCTTTTGCAGCCATTTACCTGTTTCTCAGGTCTTATCAACAGGCGGAAGGCCTGCATTGATTTAAAAGAAGACATCTGGTCCTCTTGTTGCATGCCTTCCTTACCTTGAGTCATAGAATTATAGTCCTTGTAGCCTTGTCCATGACTATGTCTCTATACACAGTGAAATGCTTGTTTAATTCATTATCATGGCAAGTATTTTCATCTAATAGTGGATGATGTTTGATCAGTATACAGAGTAGCCATCCTTCTGTGGAAGAACTGGATGGTAATGAAAATGCCTGTGGGTTCAGTATAAAGTCCTGCAATGCAGGAATTCACCTACAATCTGCTTGATATAGTTGGAAAGAATAAAGGGGTTGCTTTGATATCTATGATATCTTCAGGTGTCTGTGCCTGTGAGCTGTAGAAGCTTCTTGCTTTCCCAGGGTGCTTCCTTATGGACAAATCTGCAGTCACCCTGTGTGTGTGTTCATGGGGAGGAGAGGTGAAGCAGCTCTTTAACAGAGCAGTCTTCGTGCCTTGCAGCCTGAGAAGTGGCTGGTAGCTAATGAATTTCAGATAAGGCGCAGGGCAGCTCTTCTGTAGCTCAGGTTACCAGCCTGGTGAAGCCTGAGCCATTGTTTTGTTTTAAGGAATGTTAATAATTTACTTCTTACCCATTCCAATGAGCTGTCTTTGTTAGGACTTACTGGTTCTAATTCACGGTATGAAGCTGGATGCTGTGCTGAAACACCATGAATCCAAAGACAGGTTTTTCTCCCTTCTTCAAGGGGAAAACTGCCTGAAGAGCACGCCTCTGTGGTTGCCTCTGCCATAGTCACTGCTGTGTGGGGTGTGAGGAGATGTCATCCGTGCCAAGTTAACACAGCTCCACTCAAGACATGGGGCAAGTCATAGACTCATAGAATATCTCAAGTTGGAAGGGATCCATGAGGATCACTGAGTCCAACTCCAGGCTCGTGTTGCACCAGAACTGACACGTAATCGTTTTGGTCCCAGCCATCTGCAGTATGTAACTTTTGTCTCTTGGCGGTAAATACCAAGCTCGCAGAGGAACTAGAAGGATGATTTTGCTGCTGATTGCTAAGATTTAGATTTAGCCATCATGTGATGACTGCTGTACGACAGCATCTATTTATAATGTTTCTTAGGGGTTAAAAGTTTTTCAGCATTCAACTGAAAGATGAATAGTAGTGCTGAGGATGAGATTCTGCGCTTCTTTAATTCCTTCTCTCCTTGCACCTAAAACCACCTTAAAATATTAATGAAATGTGCCATTTGGGGGGAAATGAGAGCATGGAAAAACCTGTGGAAGGAGGAGATATTTTCTGAAGGCCATGCCAGTTGTTTGCAGTAAAACTGGGTATAAATAATAACGGGTCAGGTTCCTGTTGGTCTGGGTTCCTAAAAATGCACACAAAGAGATGGTTTCTGCTCCGAGCAGATTTTAAGTCAGCACTAGGCAGAAAGAGACAGAGAGGTGGCTTGTGCCATGCGAGAGGTCAGGCATGGCACAGTCATTGAAGTCTGTGCTTTAAACGCTTGATGTGGGTTTGTCCTCTCAGGAAAGAAAACACTCAAAAGCCATTATTTATTGCTTTATATTTATACCTAGTAGCTGTAACCTGTTGCTCTGAAACACAAAACATCAGAGATGCCCTCAAGGTGGTGCAGTGCCTGAAAATGGTATATCAAGCTGTTTAGGAAGATCTGACGCAGTAATTTGTAACTGGGGTGTCTGTAAGTTGTTGTTCATAGAGAACAGTTTTGCTCCCTAAATACCAATACCAAATCAGAAGATAAACACCAGCAAAGGAACATATTCCCTTGCTAGGAGGAGAAAAATAGGAGAAGCTCTTAAAACATTTAAAATCCATTGACATGTCTACAGCAGCACCTCTCTGAGCTTGCAAAGATAGTACTGCTCTGCCTGACATCTGTATGAGTTTTATAATACAGCTAAGTGACCCACGGCAGTGGCTTTCTGGTAGCCCAATGCTTATTAAGCCATCTCTGGTTTGTATTAGAAGTGACTATTTCACAAAGGTGTATCACTGTCAACCCACTTCAGCCTTTCAGATCTGTTCCTCCCAGTTTCTGTCATTTTGAGGTTAGATGGAAACTTCAATGGGATGTGGATGAGCTTTAGCCTCAAAGTGCTGAGGTACAGGTAAATATGGAGGAAGTGCTGCGAGTCAACTAGTCTGTCTCTAACCTGTCAGGTTTTTGGGGATCCATACCTGCAGCTTCATCCCAGTTCAGTTCTTTATGAGCAGGCAGCATGGCACATTTTGGCCTTTCACTTTGTTTAAAAGCCCACTGGAATGAATATAATCCGATCAGCCTCCTAAGATAGTGCCCCTCCTGTAATTGAACTCACTGAATAGTTGCAGTGTGCCTCTGCATACAGGAAGCCCACAGAGAAATGAGTGATGTCTGTGTCCCAGAACACCCTCGGAATGGTGGTTGTTTTCTAAGTAAGTCGACTGGCCTTGAGCTCGCCCTGAAAATTCACATTGCACAGAATTTGCATTGCCCTAGAGCTGCAGAAACTTCATGAATCTTTGCCTAGAAGACTTTCTTTTTGTTGTAGTTCTGCTCTCCGGATGTCTTGATGGTGAGACAGACCACAGGTTTCACATAAAGCTGGTGCCAGAATGCAAAATCCTGCCTTGCTTTAGTGACTAAAACTGCACTTGGCACCTTTAAGTGTTGTTTACAATTGGCAAGCTGTACCAGAATACTTCACCCCAGAAAGCGAGTGTGTGTTGGGGGTGATTCCCCTTCACAAGGAAATGTTTGTTTCTTCCAGAACAAGGTTTGGTATCTGCTAAAATGTCAGGGGGCCTTTACATGCATTTAATTTTTCTCACAGTAAAACCTTCTGCCATTACTTGAATTTATTTTGTATTACTTCTGAAGTACTGTTGGTGTAGCTGAATAGGCCAAAGTCACTGTAGTCGTCACAACTCTGAGTCTAATGCAGAGGAGGCAAGACTGATGCATAACAGTTTATATATAGAAGCAGTAACAGACAGATATGCCTGGTATCAGGAGAGCTAAAGCAAGTAATTCCTTTAACTGCTGTTAGAAAAGGCTTGAAAAACACCTTCTTGACTAACATCAACTGAAGGTCGCCTTTATTTTAGTCAAGCTTAAAAATCACTGTTGTTTTAATGTTTGGCATGGGAACTTTGAGCCAGCTTTACAAATGAGGAACTGTTACCAGCTATCCTATTCCTGAGAAATGTGGACATAACTGATTAGATAGGATTGTGCTTAACTTCACTACATGGTTAGCTACATGGAAGCCACTTGGATCCTAGGAAAGGGGTGGTGAATTAAATTTAAGCAAGGCAAAATTCCCTGTACAGCCTATTAGTTCTACCCAGCAGGTTCCTGTCTGTGTAGGAAACTTGCAAAGATAGGTCTTAATAGTGTCTACTGCTTAAGTACATTTCCATATTTCCCTGAATAGGTGCTTGGGGTCTTGCGTCCACAGTTACTGTTTGAAGTATCATGCAGACATAAAGAATTTGTCTTATTCCTACATTAGCAGCAGTGCATCACATTTGACACAGAACTGAACACAGTGGGCTTTATATACCGATCATCTCTTAGAAGTTTGATTCATTCTCATACGTTGGGTCTCAGGAGAGCTAGAAATACAAGGGAAAGGCTTTAAAATACTTCTTAATTCAAGTGAATTCTGCAAGCATCAGACTTCCAGCACTAGTACAAAAGTCAAGGAAAAAGCAGGGAGAAATGGCAATTACTCTTCCCTATTAGCTGCAAAGGATGTTGCTAATGTGACAGCTATTAAAGCCGTTTACTTGCCACCAAATAAAGGCTTGCTGTAATTAAGATATATGGCTGGTATTACCCGAAAAAGGGACAGGAAATTTAACATTAAAGGTGACTCTGCCCTTGATTCACTGTGGTATGGGGGAGGGAGGAGAAATGCTAGGAGTGAAAGGGCCACAACCCTGTTTTTGAATTTCCTGCCTTTCATCAGCTACTATTACACCCTGAATGTTTAAGTGTTAAAAAAACCCTTTCTGAAGCATTATAAGATCTGATCAGTGCTTCCCAGCTAAATACAGCTTGACTGTATTTAGTTGCTAAGTTCTTCAGTGTAAAGAGTCGGTTCTCTCCACCTTCTATATGGTTTTTGCAGTAAAAGGAACAGTTTTGGCTTTTAGTGAAATGGTTGTTTCAATATTTCATTTAATGAAGTCAGTGGAAATTTCCATTCTTCCAGTAACTCTGAGAGGCTATATCCCAGAAAGTGAATTTCTGAAGCATTTTCACAATCCTGTTTAAATAGAAGTGGTGGATTGTCTTTTTAGAGTGCATAGCAGATTAGTTCTTCATACAGTCTATATAGAGCTACTTTCACTTATACTTAGTGAGGAGTTAACATTTTGTGGTTTGCTTTATGGAATAATGTAATGACTCCCCGTTTTTTGTTCTGCCTTTTTCATGCTAGTTTTGAACCAGTATTTCTGGAGAATAACTACATCTTTTAGCTTTACTGTCTGTACAAAATAGACACGGATTTTAATAGCAAAGACTTTACTGTCCTTACACTCAGGGCAGCTGCAAATTGCTTTCATTAGTAGTAACCTCTTGGCAGTTTATGAAACTGCTATATTAAAAATTCAGAAGGGCAAACAGGTATCTGATAGCTCTGTAGACCCCGGGCTTCTCAAGTGAGCCCTGACCACGTTTGTTCTGGAAATAAATACCAAGTTTTGCAATGAGAAATATCAAAAGGGATCCAGTTTCGTAAGCTTTTGCCGGAGTGATTGTCATTAATGATCAGTGTGGGTAATGTCTACTCCTGTGAATGTATAAAGCCTAGCTGTGTCATTATGTTAGACATACATATTTTACCAGCCTTAGGTTCCATTTCTATGATCTCGGCATTCTAGAGGTTATGCAATATCTTGTCAATCAGTTTAATATCTTTTTATTCCTAATCTAAAATAACCTTGTAAAGTAAGTACTCAGACAGTAAATTTGGGTCTCAGTGGGGCTGTATGGAAAGCTTGAACTTGACTTTCTGGTGATACCTTGTAGTTATTACTGAATTATGCTGAATCATGATTTGGTATCCCAGGCCATGAGATGCCAATGACATCCTTCTTTCAGGCAGCTGAAATTAGTATTTCTCTACATCTTTTAAACCCATTAACCGAAATACATATCGTTTTAGGCTCCCTTTTACCTCTAAGGCAGTTTATTCTCCTGGGTTTTGACTGTTTGTTTTGTCTTTGCTTATGTTCTCTTCTGTGGCCCTGTTGTTTAACTGGAAGCTTACATTCCTGGGGAATATTCAACCAGTAACAAAATAGGTGCTTGAAATTTAGTATGCATGTTATTTTAATATTCAAGAGAATTTATTTTGAGCTGAACCCATGTTTCCAATGCCATGTGCCGCCGTTTTTCAGTTTCAGAGTTAACAGCCCATTAAATGAGAGGGCAATGCAGGTAGGCACATCATCACCCTATAGTTTGTAAGTCAGGTCATGTTTTTATCTTGGAAAGTTTGAATTAGAAAGCCTGGTCTCATTTAATTTTAGAGGTCCTAGTTTGCCTCAGTTCCCTTCCGATAAACTCAAATTCTCTGTAATTTATAAAACTACCAAAATGAAAGCTGGCATTCGTGACCTGAGTGAATTCAGAAAATAGACCATTTTCCAGTGACATCTAATGTTCAGGAGTCTGCCAACGAAGATGGTTCCTGACATAGTATCTGTGTGTCATTTCAGTGTTTTCCGATACCCTGCGTTGTGATTACTGATTCATAATAGTAGAGAAGCAGAACAGTTAGAACATAACAAAGCTTTTAAATTTAGGATTCACTATCCTTGGATGTATAAGATTACAATACAAAGAGCATGGCTGCTTGTAATTAATGTTTAATTTATCATCTGGAAGTCTGAAATGAAAGTGAATTTACTGTGCCTGAAAGGTACTAGCACAGAGATTCAAGTCATGCATAAACTGCAGAATTGATAGAGTGTGAATAACAATTGTTCCCAGTCCATCTCTTTACAGAGGTGACAGCCACTTGAGTGCTGATGGGGTTCTTTCTCCTGTGGTCCTTCATTCCTGTATTGATATTGCATGTGAGGATTCACCATTTGAGCATTCTGGCCCACACTTTCATATAATTAATTGTTATTGTCCAAATATTGCCTAGCACCAACTCACCTTTCGCTGATCAAGTATCAGTTACGAGTTGGAGACAACTGTGAGCCATCTGTTGGTGGACAGGGCTCACTTTTGTTGACTGCGAGTCTCTTTTTCTATGAACTAGCCTTCCTGCTCTGGTAAGAGTGTTTGTTATGTTTGTTATTGGCTCTTGAGCAGTCTTCTGTTAAAGACTGAGATTTATCTCTTCTGTTGTTTCTCTCTTCTTTCCCTCCTTCCCTCCTTTCCTCCTTACAGAAAAATCCGTAAGAGGTTCACCAGGTCACAGCTGAAAAGAGCTTCCAGAACACCTTGTTCTCCGATTATTGCAAAGACAAAGACTCTCATGAACAATAGGCAGGCACGAACAGAGCCAGGAACCATCGTGCACTGAAGATGTAACAGCGTCAGCACCATAATCATGTCAGAATCATGTTTAATTGTGAAGGCAGATACAACAGGACCTTCCACATCTTCAGGACTGTATGGACAGATTGTGGTGGGGTTCTGTGTCCTGGGCAGGATCCAACAGCAGCCCTTGTTTTCCCTTGTCTCTGCAAGGGCTACTTCTGGTTCACTGTGCAGGTCTGTCCTTGATTGTCCTGCTATTCCCTCCATTCCCAGTCATCAGCACTGGCTGGTCACAGAGGGGCTGTTTCCACTGACCACAATTAAGGAGTGTGGATGCAGAGCCTGCCCATCACATTTGTCTGTGTATTCTGGTGGTTTGATACAAAAATACGCAGCTTTTGAAACTATTGCAGTGTCTTTAAAGCAGCATTTAGCCTTGAGGGGTTTGTGTTTTCAAAACCAGCTGCAAACTTTGGGTGTTCATATTTTTCAGTATTGACCTGAGTCACTTTCGATTTGGTTTTCTGAACTGCTGAGCATCCAGACCCTGAAACAAGGACAAGGAGTTGTTCAGCAGTTATGAAATCTAGATTGCATCAGGAAATGCCCATAATTAGTGACCAGATTTCAAAATGCTTTGGTTCAAATCCTGGGAAGTATTACATGTGGCAGTGAACATCCAGCTGGACTACTTGCACGTGTAGGAACTGGTCCTATTGTCTGTGTATTTGCATCCGCCTAGTTCTTGCATCTTTTTGCATTTCTTGAAGCCTATTCTGAATAGTGAAAACCAGCAGAACGTAATTCCCAGGAAAACATGAAGATATAGAGTATTGCCTATTAGAAATGTCTCTCCACAATGTAATTTGTACGTTTTTGATATGCCTGCATAAAAGATGTCTTGCATAATTCTTTGAAATTCATAACTGTAAGGCTGCAGGTGGATACTTACCATGGAGAGATGATGTGCCTTTTGAAACTGCTTGTAGAAAGCTGTCAGTCCTCCTGAAAGTGGGAATGGCAACAGAGGCAGGTCTTTTTTCTACTCAGGGACTTACAGGTGAACAGTCTCTGCCCTACTTTTGACATTCAGAGGCAACCAGTGTGTTGCACTGCTGTGTAAGCCTAGTTGGGATATGTTGATGATCTGAGGCAAGTTGTGTTCTTCAGTAGGCTTGGTTTCCATATGGCTTTTTAAGAGGTAGTCCAACACTGAACATGTCATAGTAAGCTGAGATGAGCTTCAAGATGGTTTTTTTTCCCCTCTCTCTCTTTACTAGGTACCCCTAAGAGACAGAATGGATGTGAGGATTTCATCCAGTTGTGGATGTTCACTTGGTTAGAAAGACAAAGGTGTCAGTGGTGTCTCAGACCTGGGGGTAATTCCCCCACAGTTATTCCACCTCCCCCTTGCCATGCAATTTATGGTTTCCACTTGGAAGAGCATCTGTGATCTCAGCCTAGAACAAGCCATACTCTCTGTGGGATTTTGAGCTTTTGAGACAGTAACCCAGATGCTTCTTCAAAGAAGAAAGCACGTTGACCTCCTGAAGGGACTTGCTGATGATTTTCTGGAGTGATGGGTCTTGTCCATCACACTAGGATCAGTGGTCTTGTCCACTGTCATTCAGCAGCAAGAAGAGGGTGAATATGGAGGAGCGATTATGACATGGAGTGCTCCTAGTACCCCAGTGAATGTCACAGATTTGGACTTGATTGGAGAAGACCTCAGATTCATCTGCTCATGGTTCTTCCCAGTAGCCACTGAAGTGCACAGCCCTAGGCGTCCCTTCTGTCCACAGGATCTGCTTTTTCCTTACAACAGGGGGGCTTTTCATCAAATAACTGAGTGGAGACAACCTTATTAGTAAGAATTGCCTTTATCAACTACGACATATGGAAACACCTTCTGTATAATAGCTTCCTCTCCCATTAAAATACAGAAAACATGATTATTCTGCTATCTGCTTGACTGAAAGTATGAAAAACATGAACAGAAAGATCTTTGTTTCCCTCAGGCATCATTGAAATCACACACAGCAGACTCATTTTCAGAGTGTCATTAGTTGTAAGGTGGTGGATTTTTTACCCTGCCTTATTAAGCTTGTACTCAAATTATTCCTTTCAGTCAGTGTGCTGTGGTGTCTAGCCAGTGTTCTGTAAAATCTCTGTGTGTTTCTGCTTTTGACAAAGGTGTTAGCGTCTGTAATAGTCTGACGTGAAGTTGTTTTTTCTTTTTCCCTCTGAGGAGAGAGCTTGGTAACAAAGCTCCCTGTCATGCAGCCAGCTGCCTGATACCATTATCTTTTGCATCAAGTAGCCAAGGTAAGGTAGAATCCTTCTTTGTAGCTTGAAGCTGAGGTGCTTCATCTGGATACACTGGAAATAATGCTGTGTCCGTGCCTGGCAGAGTCATTTCTAAGGTTGCAAGAGCTGACCCTTGGGGTGGATAAGGCACAAGGAGACTGCTGGAACAACTTCTGCCATGTCTTTAAACTGTTTCGCATGCAGCCACACAGAGACTTTCCTTGCCCTGAAACGCACCCAATGCGCAGAGAAACTGCACGCCATGGACCGCACCTTTGTCTCTCCTTGCTCTCTCTCTGTCTGACCTTTCCTGCAAGATGCTCTCCAGAGATGGATACAAGATTTACTTATGAATTTCAACTGGAAGTGTTAATGGAAGATCAGTTGAAGACGTGTTCCTGCTGGGTCTGGGCGTAAAGGTCTTCATTGTTGTAGACATTGTGACAGTCCTCACCACAGTACCGTGCAGCGCCATTCTCTCTGTTGAAGCTGGCTGTGAGCAGGGATGACACATTCCTGTGTCAACTGTAACAGCATCTCCACAGCAAATCAGAGCCTAGCACTGTTTTTATCAAGCTTCCCAAGGTAGTTATTTTAAAACCAGCTAACATGTATCAGTCATCAGCAACGACGCTGAGTATAAACATAAACCTCAGAAACAAGGACAGGTTTGGTACTTACCATGGTTGTGAGCAAGAGAATATAGGCAGCATCAGCCCTGTATTTGCAATATGATTTATTTTCCTGTTAGCTAAATAGAAATCTATCTGAAAATCTGTCTCTCCTTTTACAAGTATGAGGCTAAAATCCCATGCAAAATGCACAACCTTTTTTGTGTCAAGAGGTCTCATATATAAAATGGAAAGGTGATGCTTGTATGTCCATATTGCTGGTTTCACCTGCATTGCTGTCCTGCTCTCTTGAAATATTTTGTACACTGTTTCCAGATTATTTTTCAAGGCCCTATTTAGTGATGGAAGTTACGGCTCGTTAGGGTAGAAAAAACGAAGGTTTGAAATACTCGAGACTGCTTGAAACGTGTCGGTGATACGAAAACAACATCTTTTAAAACAGTGTTTTGATTAAGGGCAAATATAGCCTTCATTTCTGCGGTCCAAACCTTGCAGTTTGTTATGAAAACTGGGTATTGAAGCTGAAATGAAGACCAGCCAAGCAGTAGAAATGGTGAAATGGGATCTGCCCTTACAGAACGTGCACTTTGTATTAAAGTTAGATCTAGGTTTGTTGGGTTTGGTTTTTTTTTTTAATAAATATAATTTCAGCACAGGTACTTTCCTAATTCTGAAGGCTTAAATGGAATAGAATGGCTGCATGGTAGTTTCTGATATAGTCACAGCATAACATGCCACAGCCTTTTGCAGAGACCAGTTAGAGTCTTTCAGAAATACTGTATTGCATAGTACGATATATTGGACACGGTGTTTTTATGTATGTGTACTGCTATGGTGATGGGAGTGTTAGAACCCCCTGGAAATCCCAGCAGAATAATATTCCTTTTTCATTTTCTTTTGAAGGTCCTTTATATAAACCGGTGTCTTCATAAGCCAGAGTGGGTGTCAAGAGATCTGAGTTTATATAACTGCACAGTGGAATTTTTTGGAGTAAGTCAGGACTTTTTTATCCAAATGTTGCATGTTTGAGGGAGGAAACCTAATTTTGGAATACATGGGGTTTGGATAAGAGCTTTGAGGTTATACTATTCTGACAAACAAATTTGCAGAATATGCTTCTGTTGCTCAGAAAGATGTAACGATTGATATTGAAATACTGTATTGATTCAATAAAAAAGAGAAGCACTAAAGAGCTGTCATCTTTAATTCTGTTGTGGAGGCTGAAAGTGGATTTCTCAATGGAATGGTAAAACTGGGAAGCTCAATGTTGAGTGTTTGAGGATGTGAAGCACCTTAGGCTGAAACATAGTACTATTTGGTTTGCATTAATGTGGCTTTGTATACTAATTTTGTGACTCTTGGTCCTTTTTGCAGGAGACTAAATTTCTGTATGGACACTTGTAATCCTATTTTCAGTAGGCTATTGAATGACCAAGCGACTAAAAGATGATGAGCTGCTCAGTCTGCAGTAGAGTTAAGGACACATTAGATTAATTGTGGATGAGGAAAGAAGACTCACAAGTCAAGGAGAGAGAGACATGAGGTATTAGTTATTGCATTGGAACATTAGAAAACTTCCTGGAATTGAACTGGTATCTGGGCAAAAGGACTCTTATTCCACAGAACCATACTAGAAGTTAGTCTCTGCTGCATTGACCCATCTAAACTTTGCAGGTTGATGTTAGTGTCAAACTCTGTGTTCTAAACTTGGTAGCACCTAGACCTGATGGCTTCTATGTGAATATGGGGCATAATCTGAATCCTCTTCCTTACTAACACCTGAAGTAATTTCCCCAAATATATTGGATGGATTTTTGCACAGGAGGACAATCAAAGGGCTTCTGAACAGAAGTAATGGTGGCTACTTCACAGGTTTGTTCAAGGCAGCTGTGTTCAGGTCCTAATTCCCCCATCTGTCTTAGGGAAGGCAGGATTTATATGGATCAATGCTGCTTGGTAATACCCTAACTTTTTTTCAAGTGTGTACATCCAAATGGATTATCTTCTTTATACCCTCACTCTCCCTTAAAAGTGATCCGTGCAGATTCCAAGTAGCAAAAATGAAGTTCTTCCATGGTGCCTGGATTTATTTATTTGGCAAGATGAGTTCCATTTTCTAGTCCTTCTGAGAGAGTTTTATTGACATCAAGGAAGGAATAATCTCTGGAAGCAGTCCTTTGCTAGGGAAACTGAGGAAATGGGCATCTCTTTAACTGGGTTTATAAGGGATCTCAGTTAAAAAGGAGGAGGTCCAAGACACTCATCAGTTCCAAATTACAACTGTAAAGCCCTTCCTTTGTCTACTTGAAATATGTACTTAAGGAATTGCTTTAGGTTTTTTTGTTTAGTTCACTGTAAAGGTATTGATCATACTTAGGAGGCCTCAGCAATGAAAGGAAATGCACTTCCAAGTGTTTTTCTTTCCATTGCACTAGCAATTAGAAAAAAAGGAAAAGGTGGTTGTTTGTTTTAATACAAAAGCCTGTGCTGTCTGTTTGAAAACAGAAGTGATTGGAGAGGGCATTTCACTGGGACCTGAAATCGTTTGGCACTTGGTATATGCAGAACTTCCATAAAACACTATAATTAGAAGAGGGCTGGAACCCCATGATCTTAAGGTCCTTTCCAACCCTAACTGTTCCATGAGTCTGTGTTTTCAAATGCAGAACACATTTTCTGTGACACTGGTTTGACAGCACTACTCTTTTCCATGATGTCGGATGCACTGACTTCATCGTGGACTGTTTTATACAACAATAAACAAGCCAATGAGTGACTGCTACCATTTCAACTTAATGTAAAAGCCACTTGTTACCATTGGCACAAGAACAAAGGTTCTTTAAACATGTATTATTTGTGTATACGTTAAGGATGTGTTTTTTATAAGCTACGCAGATGGATCTTTATGGAAATCAAAACTATTATTACTAATTTAAATGATGGTTAAACCTAGGTGACAGGAGAAAACGCTGTCTGTGGCCAGTAATTTTTAAGATCCACAGTCAAATCAAAGTCTGCCTGGTGTAGCTGGGATGTTCCTCCAGCAGTAAAATTGGCACTTGCATTATGTGATAAGGACATTTGGTTTTAAGTGGCTTAATAGAGTCTTGTAATGAATAAGTCTCCTGCAGGAAATAAATCTTAGTCTGTACTGCTTTGGGCAATAGAATGGGAGGAAAAGGATTAGGCCAGGATTTGATGCTGATTCTCTTCCTACCACATTAGCAATTCATGGCTGCAGAGCTTCCTCCCAGAGCTAAGCCCCAGGGAGCCTGGAGGAGCATGATGACTCCCTGATTTGTTTGTGGGGGTGTTGTTTGGGTTTTTCTGTTTTGTTTTCTTTCTTTCCCTGCTTCCTAGCTGTGTCATTACTTTGGAGATTTGCTCCTCAGTCATCTGAATCAGTGATTACACTAATGTGGAGGAAGCAGTTCATATCACCCCTGGGCTAAGAGTGTCTCTTTCCCTAGTTTCTTCTTCCTGGGCACATACAAGAACTTTCTGTATAACAGCAAAAAGGAATTTCACAAGGGTTTCCATGAAGCTAACAACCTTAAACTAGCAGGATGTAGCAGAATGGGGCACTGAACATTATTTGCTTTTGTTACGTGGGTACAACTGTCCATGACTGAAGGATCATTCTTTCAAGCGGTCCTTTCCATTCCAGTTCTCTGGACACTGCACTTGCTTTTGCTGTGTTCATCAGACTCCTGCCTTTGTGCTGTTTGCTCTGCCCGGTACCCACATATTGGAAAAAGGAAATATTCATACTTAACTTTTTGGTAAGTCGTAGGGGTAGATTGCAGTGGAAATTTAGAGACTATTATATTGATGAATGTTTGTGTTCTTCAGCCTTGATTTTCAGTAGAATTTAATCTCCTTTCACACAGCAAAGTTACACTGAATGCATTTAATCCTTATGGTATGCCTAAGGTAGTTGTGTTGCATGGTCTGCTTTCAGGAGCCTGACTCTGTCCTAGCTGTTAATCCTGCCCATTGTTTATTTTCCACATTAGTAACAGTGAGAGCAGTATTCATTGGCCTTTCCAAGTGGACTAGACTCCATCCTGCAATTTCTGCATGCACAGTAAAGGCATAGTTAAATATTTTCTCCTTTTCTATGATCTCTGCTTGATCTGCTGCTTCTTGTACATGACCAGAAGACAGGTGAGCTCAATGCTCCTCCCCTTCCCAGTGTGTATGGGTTTGGCACAGTTGCTGCTGAATGCCCAGGAGAGGGAAATGCTGGATCAGTGCTGACTGCCCCTTTGTGCACTGTGTACTGGCCACTACAAACCACTCCAGAACTTCTTACTCTGAAATTTTAAGTATGGGGACAGCCCGTCTGGCTAGTGCCGCTGTCACCCATGGCACAGCAGTGTCTTGTGGCTAAAGAAGGCTCCATGTCACTGCTGCATTTTGCAGCAGTGTAATATATGGTTCAGAGCAGCTGAGCCCCCTGGAGATGCTCCCTTTCCACTTCTGCATAACTGGAATATGCTGCCAGCCCTCTCATTTAATGGTTTATTTGGATTCCAGTGACATACTTGGATCCATTCCCCTTCAGATTTGCTTCACCAATGCTCAGGCACCCTAATCCTGCTTTGCTATGTTTACTTTGCTTCCTTGAGTCCTAATCTCAATGAGTTCTACCTCACTTTACAGAATAATATCAAGGAAGATTATAATCAAGATGCTATAAGCATCTGGAAGGTTTTGCTTCTTCATCACTTCTTGATTTTTCAGTTTAAAGCCATTTATATTCCATTATTCTTTCCTTTTCATCTTCCTTTCCATTGGTGTTTCCTTTATTGATAAAGATCCATCTGGTGTGCTCAGATCTTACTTGGAATATGAATAGTCTTCAAAACTATGAATGTGTACCAATTGGGGCGAGGGCAGCAGAAATTGGACATGGGTTTATAGCTCCATAATCCCAGACAGTGTACTGGCCAAGTCATCGGAATCCAGGTCCGGATAATACTTCAAACTGTCCCAGTTTCTCAGGTATTTGGAGCCAGTGATTTTGTACTGTCCCTTTTGCGAGCCCGCAGCAAGCCCCAGTCTTCAGTCTCAATGTGTTTAGCTTTTTTACTCTTCCTTAGGGGAGCTCTGCTCTAGGGTTTGGCTCAGCTGTACCTGCAACATGCCTTGCCAGCCTGTAATGAGACCTGCTGCTTGAATGCTGAGTAGCTTTCTTCTGTTACTGCTTGTGTGGATTAAATTTCAGGAGAGGAATACAAATGAAGTGACTGCCCAGCTCTGGATTTTCTTCATCTTCCCTCGATGCACTAATGAGAGTCAATTGCAGTTGCTTATTATTTTTAAGTAGCAGTTAATTTGAGAAAATCTGATTCACTAGCTCTTTCAATTTCGCTGATTTGATTTCAGCCTCCTGCCCATCTGGGCCAACCTACAGATACTGTTCTAAAGCCAGTGTGTGGACTCACTGGTGCACATAACCAGAGTCAGAGACACTCAGCCTGACAGCAAAGCACTGTTTGCAACAGTGTGCTTCAGCCCTCTGTTTTCTTATGACTCAAATCCTCAGTGAAAAAGAGGGGATTATTCTGCAGTTAATTCTGTCTTGTGCTGGGAGAGACTCAAGCAGCTTCTCCAAACCCCTCCTATTTAACCATTCAGGTCTCGGGATGTTCAGATCTGCTGGCAGTGTATAAGACTGTGTTGTAGCATGGACAGAGTGTTGATTTATTGAGCAAATCAGTTTACCCTGTCTGGGGATGCTCAGATGGAATCCCCTGCTCACCGTAAGAACTGTAGAATTAACCTGTATGAAGGCACATGAGGCTTCTAGAAACACCCTTCTGATCAGACTCCTTCATCTGTACAAATCCTCTGAAGGGAACAATGAATCCTGAAGTAGGATTGTAGGTGAAGCTGTAAGCTCTATGGGTTAGGGCTGATATCCTCCTGAATTATTAAAGAATGCTCTTGAGATTTATAGCTTTGTAGCAATGTCTGTGATATTAAAGAAATAAATATTAAAGAGCTGGTGGTAGATACTGGGTCCCTTTATCTGGAGAGGGGCTTTGGACAGAGGCCTGTAGGGACAGGCCAAGGGGAATGGCTTGAACCTGCCAGAGGGGAGACTGAGAGGAGCTCTTAGGCAGAAGCTCTTCCCTGTGAGGGTGCTGAGGCGCTGGCACAGGGTGATGGCCCAGAGGAGCTGTGGCTGCCCCATCCCTGGCAGTGCTCAAGGCCAGGTTGGACACAGGGGCTTAGAGCAAGCTGCTCCAGTGGAAGGGGTCCCTGCCTGTGGCAGGGGTTGGTCTTTTCCAACCCAAACCAGGCTAGGATTCTATGATTTAGTGATGGATGCAGGAGAGGATGTTGCTAGCTTCTACAGAAAAGGTGTGGTTTTACCTCATGTGGGGAGTGAAAAGATGTATTCTTCTCTGAATTGCAGGCTGAGTGAGGCATTACTAGCTCCTAATGGTCTCCCCATATTTAAGTGTGCGGTGTTTTCTGTTCACAGCTTTGAAAATGCTTTTCCCTTCCTGGGAAAAAAAGATAGGATAATACACTAAAAGGTACAGGACGGGTGTATGTGATGAAACATTGCTTTTTTCATTATATACACACAGGGAAGTTGAAATGTTATTTGTAGAGGATAAAGGTGAACTTTGCTCATGATTTTATGAACTACTTTATTGCTCAGTTCTCTCTGTGCAAACAGTACTAGACACTCTCTTGCCTTTTGTTATTTCCAGCAGATTGGAGTCATTTGTTTTGTAATGCTGAACCATGACAGAGCAGCAGGTGTTGGATAAAAGAACCAAGATCACTTCCCAGCTTTGTGCAAATATTTAGGGGGATTTTTGAGGTCCTGTAAAATTCAATTAAATTTGCTTCCTGCCTCCTTTCCCCTTGAGCACTGATTTGCGATTCTGGAATTATCTGTCATCGTTTTCCCCATTCTGAAGCTGATAACTGGTCTGGGCTGAGGCTGTGGGGTTGGTGTTCGCTTTGCAAACAGCCATCCTGACTGAAGATGTCAACTCGGAACAGCTCTTTGCTGGGGGTTCTGCCCTCTCAGCAGAAAGAACAGCATGATGGACTCTGCTGCTTCTGCTTTAAAGTCAGAGGGATGGGAGTAGAGAGGAAGCTCTCATGGCCATGAAAGACAAATAGCTCAGGTCAGAAGCATCTTCAGCTGCAGAGCTGGATCTGGAAGAGGCCATTTGTCCGTAGCCCAAGTTAGCCCCTGTGTTTACCTAAGGAGTTTGTGACCTTGCAGAAATACATAGCTTTCCATGAGGAGCTATGAAGGTATTGACAAAGCAGAAATATGCCGAATTAATCAGTGCAAGGTCATCAGGCAGACTGAAGCATTGAGGTATTTCTGGCTAATGTGATGTCTTGTATCTCTCTCTGCCTGTGACCCATTCAGCACTGCTGCCAGTGGCTGCTCCTCATCAATGTTGTATTCTCATCTGTGTCTGACTGTGACCACTTGTGTTCAATCACTGCCAATTCAGGAGGTTCTGTCAGTCTTCAGCCAGGACTGGACACCTATTAAACACTGTCAGACACTGAATTGCTCTCTGTACAACTTGAAAAGAGCCCGATTTCGCTTAAAACTCAGCCTGCAGCTTGGGTAAAGTTGAGTGATATCCTCGGTGCAGTTTATCTGTTTGAAGTATCAAGTAATTTATAATTTCATCAGAAGCTAATTTAATCCAATATGATCCCTGGGAAAGAAATAATTCTATTTTCAAATGTTTCCACAAGGCAGTATTGTCATGATCACAGATACTGAATTTCTGATGGCTAGGCAATGTATTCCCATGTTGTTTGTAGCTGTGTACTTATATTCCTGTAATTCAGCTCCTTAGTAATGCTCTAAGTGAGTGCAAAAATGTCATAAATATGCAACTAAAAATCAGGAGTGATTCTGAACAGAGCCAGTGGTATAGAATTGTAGTGAAATGTGGCACGATCAGCAGTCAGGAAGGGGCTCAGGTAGATGGGCTTCCCCCCTCCCTCCTTGATTTCTAAGTACTGCAGAGGAAGAACGTGTCTTGTTTTGCCAGTTCCATGTAAAGTTTATGGCAGTCGCCATTAATTTTTTAGCTTGAGCACCACCTAGTGTGCCTGATAAAAACCATTTCTAAAATAACTAGAAGGCCAGTTCATTATGGCACTGAGCAGAGGAAGTGCTTCCAGTGCCAAAAGGAAACAAGCACATCAGAGCTGAAGTCCCAGTAACTTTCAAGTGACGTACAGTCACCCTGTTGTCCCCCTTTTAATTTGTGCTTCACTTAAACTCTAGTACGTAAATGCAAGGAATGAAATGCACAAAACCTGAGTGCGTGTATTTACAGGCAGGCAAAAATACAAAAATCAGAAATCAGCGGCTCTTTCTTCAAATGCAAGTACATGCTTGTATATTCATGCTAATCTAAATGTGGAGTCCTGCATACTGCTGGAAGGTGATACCTTCTGCTCCAACCAAAGCCCCAGCTTTCAGCTAAATGTCTCTTGGCAGATGTTCTTCAGATCTTGGAAGGCAGTCAGAAATGAATTTCCTCTGTGCCTGGATCAGAGTGGGGCACATTTATGAGAAATTCAGTCTGCTGTTACTTTTCTTATTAGCGTTGCTTCATGCAGCATGTGCTCCATGGCACACTGCGGGAGAGGCCCATCCATTATTACCATTGCTAATGAACTCCACTGCTGTTTGCAATACATTTTGTTCGCACCTGTGTTGCAGAGTCCCTCTGGCAGTAACTTCTGCCCTCTTTCCAGTCACTTCACATTCATCAGGATTACAAGATTTGGAGCTGCTGCTGGGGAGCGTTGCCCATTCTCAGGCGTCCATCACCAGCTGTGGTCCTGCCTCTTGCTGCAAGAGTTCTTGTGATGAGGGAAAGATCTCCTGCTCCCCCACGTACTTGCAGGTTTAAAATCAGAGGAGATCAAACCCTGCCATGAGACTTAACACCCACCCTCCCCAACCCCCCC